>OY748286.1:21991589-22070417 GCA_963556515.1 Nudaria mundana
TCATGGCATACTGTATTGAAAACCTTATAACTGCATGGAGTTCTTGACGGCATTAATTCATCACACATCAAATTTGCTTCCGCAGGAGTACTTGACTCAAACAGCTGTAAAGTCGGACTGGGTTGAATACATGCTGTTGGCAAAGCCTGTTTTAAATTATTTATATCTATACTTAAATGATGACAGTTGTTCGTAGTTTGAGTTCCACAAAATGTTGCAAAGACGCTGCTGGTCATTGAGTAAGGTCTAGTGTATATATTATCAAAATAGTTTAAACAGTTGGTTACAATCGGTGTCTCCAAGATTAGATTTGTTCCAGGCTCAATATCTGGGTTTATAGCCATTTTTAAAATGATTTTTGATCTTTGAGATCTGTAAAAAGAAAATAACTGCTCTGTAGTGCTATATAAATTACCTCGTGTGAATATAACTATAAATTGTATAAAATAATTATCATACATAAAATACGGTAAACTAAAACAATAAAAAACATACTTATACTGACGATTCGCCATAATTCCAAAATTGGCGGGAACCTCGCGAACCAGCGTATGTGCGGCACTGCAAAAACTCACAGGATCATCCCCGACCGCCCCGATCATCATCCCCCGCGAGATCATATAGCGGCCTTTTAGCGTATTAATTTCGGATAACGGCAATATAGTCTCACTGTTGTTACCACTTTAATTTTACTCAATATGTGAAACGCTAAACGCTAAACGAAAGCTAACTGGCGCATAACGATGAATGAAGTCGAAAATTTTACAATAAAGTTAAGCTATAAAGCCGTTAAGTATCGTTAAATACATTTATGTCTAACTTTTTCAGTTAACGGCATTATAGCTCAATATAGCTTAAATCAACTATCCGGCCGTCCCTGAAAACCAGCGCTGTCTGACTTGCACAACCACGCAGACAGCATTACGCTGAGGGACGGCCGTTTATTCCACGTTATTTATAAGTGTACATGTACGTGTACAGGTAATTTTTTTTATTTTATTAAGTTTTTAGGTTTTGTATTTTGTTTCTTTTTAACCTGTGTAAGTCTTTTGTTTGTGGAATAATAAATATTTTCTTTCTTTCTTTCTTTAAGCAGTAAAAGTACTTTAATCACATTAAAGTGAATTAAAATCCGTTAACCGCAATCTAGCGAAACAATCTTAAGTTTTTTTTTGTTAATATTTGATTTTATTGAACTTTAGCGGCTATATAGATTAACACCGTCACTTTACGGCATTTTTGAATAATACATAAGTAAAATAAAATCATATAACGGCTTTCTTACGTTTATTATTTCAGTAGCTTTTCTAGTTAGGAAAATACTGTAAATACAGATCGATAGAGATTTTTTTTCTGATTAAGATAGCATCAAAAAGTAAAAATCGTCAAAATGTTACATAACGGCGTTATATATACCACGGCAGAAATACGCTTCGTGCCATCCATATTATATTTTTATTAATTACCCATGCTTTTTATGTACCTAATAGACCAACTACAGGTGAGTTACCGGATAAGGTTCTAGAACAAATGGTAAAAAGAGACAAGGCGTTTTGGGTAGACAAGCCTGGAACCAACGCTTATACACTACACGACGCATATTATAACTACGGGATGACAACCGAAATGGTTAAGCCACGTAAGGTTATTTCATTTCAATTAAGTCCTATTTCTAGGTAACCTGGCGAACTCTGTCCTACCGCATTCGAACTAAATAGATATAGCTCCAATCGATAATGTGTCTCACCTGAGAGCTATTACCTACTTACTATCTAAGTTTATCACCGTTGAAACCTTCTCTGAACTTCACAAATCTAAAACTAGCCAAATCGATTTGACATTCTCGAATCTTAAGAGCGTGTACGCCGTCTATGCGCAATTTGAATCAAAAACAATACTTTTCAAACCTGTTAATATCGTGAACTACTTATCTTACAAAAATGTTAATTACTAATAACTTTAGGAAATTTTGTAGTCTGAATAGTTAGTAGAGAAAATATTTCGATTAATACAGTATTTGTACATTCTATTAAGATAACCTAACTGAGGTTTTCTCAATTACCCTTTCAGCATCAATTTCGAAGCTGCAAATATATGAAACTACTGACAAAATTAATTAACAAAAAATATTAACCAATCGATAAGATCCTTAGGAAAATAGTTAGTTGAAAAGATTTTATGATTTAGGTATATGTCAAAATCAGAATCTGTATATTTTGTCAATTTTGGTGGCAATTTTTTTCCTTCAGTTTTCAGGAAAAATAAGTGCGTAACATAAAAATGGAATGTCTAATATATATTTTACTGTTAGAGGGCCGTCTATATCTCAAAAACTTTTCGAGATATTTAAGTTTTAATTCTACTGTGACCACCAAAATTGAAAATGACACGCCAAAATTTAAATGCCCACCTGATTTTGAAAAAGAGTCACACCAAAATTGAATTTAAAGGATTATAGGTTCGCTATTTATTTAAAAAAACACCACGGGGTTGTAAATAACCAAAATATTTATTGTTTCTAACCAACATAAATTTTTTTTTTTTTTTAAGATTTTGTTGATAATCTTTAATGGACTTGTTTTTTGTAAGAACAGTTATCTCTTTGTAATTCTGTTACTCTACGTTGCAATATGTCTAAGGCCTCTTATCTCATTGCCAGGTTCTTTCTCTCGGTTCTACTTATTGCTTTGCGAATCTGGCAGTATATGTAAATATAGAAGCAATGATATTTTTTATTTTAAGTACTTACTGACGTTTGTAAGAGCCATTTAGTAACCTATACAAATAAATAAATCTTTTCATTTCATTTCATTAGCTCCACTCTTATGATATCTTCTAAATTTGTTCTTAAATTCACGTTTAAAATCAACTGAAGTAATTTGATGATCCGTCTGAATTTGGACATTCTGGGCACCTCATAGTTGAAACACTTATTATACTGCTGACACATGGCGTAGGGCGTGATGGTTCCAGAATTTCAACGGGAGTGCTCGTACGAAAATGTATATTTGAAACATTTGTAATTGGTCGTAATTTTCTACCACGCAAATTTCTAGTTACAACAGGAGCATGCTGATCTTCCACATTATCACATTGGACAGACCTTGTTACAAAACTACTGCTCGGAAGCGGTTCATTGCTAGCTTGAACGTTATCTGAGATATCTTGTTGTGGTCTGCAGCTATTATGTACGTGCTGGGGTGCATTCGATTCTCCTTTTAACTTTTTTTTCAGTGCCTTTCTTCTTTGATAGTAATCTTTTAAGTATATTTTATTTTTTCTTTGTAAATTACGACGATCTCGTTGTGACATTAGTTGCCGTGAAACTAGTTTACCTTCTTGCTTTTTTTGATGTTATCTTTCCCTTTCTTTTTTTCTTAGAGCTTCTGCTGCTTTGGTATTAGTTTTTATTCTTACTTTCCTCTTGCTTTCTGCCATTCTCTTTTTTAACAGTCTTTCTTCGATGTTCTGTTTCGGCATACTAAAACACAAAAAAAAGTGTAGACCAGTGCTTCATTGCAAGATCTTAACCTATAAAACCTGCCTTAAAACGTTACTTTTTTGTCTTAAGTGACTACTTTTATTTGAACTAAGAGATATAAATAGGTATAGTACTTAAACTGACTCAATTTTGGTGGCCTAATTTCAATTTTAGTGGTATGAAAGTGCCACCAAAGCCACCAAAATTGAACCACCAATATTGAAACCAGACATAAAAATAATCATAAACAATAGGGGTTTTGGGTTACTATAAGTGCAATTATTTTATACATAAGCTCAATGTCTATCTATAGAATAAGGTATTTATGAATAATGCAACAAATCAACTTAGAAATCGGCCCACCAAAACTTAAAAAATTCCTGTCCCCCATACCACCAAAGACGATACTTACGTTTTTAGCGGGAAACCACAACACTTTTACACACAACAGTTATGCGCAAGCGCGAGCAGACGACTGAGTGATGCGACACAATGAAACGCTGTTCGGATGTGTCACACCAAATTCGAGATAGGGTCAGTTGAAAACATGCCACCAAATCTCTAATTTTTTTCGAAACAAACTTTGATTGAGTATTTCGTCTATTTAAAAAAGACTTATTAGTACAAATGAATTGTTTTAGAATACTAATTCTATGTAAATACTAGTATAAATGCGTATTTCGTAAAATAACATAAATTGTAACTGTTGTGAATGAAATTGTGCAAAAATTTGGAGCTAGGACAAGCCACCAAACTAGAAATTCTTAGGTAAATTATTTAAAAAAAAATTAAGTATGTAAGTTTCGCTAAATTTGAGTATTGCCCCAAATAGATATAGTTGCGTAGTTGTCTAGAAAAAAAAAATCAGCACTTTACTATTATTTTACACCTCGATTCTCAACGTGGACACCTCAAGTTTTCCTATTTTATTTTCACCCATATTATTACAAGAAATTAAAATTCAAACAATGTGAAATATTAGGAAATTTAAAAGGTTTTTTCACCGATATATCTTATTAAATTCAATATAATAATAGTTCAACTTAAAAGATCAATATCTTTGTTAAAATACCTAATTTGAATTTTTAATAAATTTATTATGTATATATAATAATACCCTTTCGGAAATATTGCATTGGTTCACAAGTAACAACTTGCTGCTCAATGCGAAGAAAACAAAATGTGTAAAATTTACTATGCCCAATGTTAGACAGGTGGATACTCATATTACTATGAATAATGAATTAGTTCAAATAGTCAATACCACAGTTTTTCTTGGGATAACTCTAGATAGTAAACTACAATGGGGTCTTCATATCACAGCCTTGGCAGGAAGACTTAGCTCAGCTGCCTATGCGGTTAGAAAGATAAGGTCTCTGACTGACGAAAAAACGGCACGATTAGTTTATTTTAGCTACTTTCATAGCGTTATGTCATATGGTCTGCTGCTGTGGGGCTCAGCTGCCGATATTGAGACAATATTCATATTACAGAAACGAGCTATACGAGCAATCTATAGACTCGGACCCCGTGACTCGCTGAAAGAATTATTTAAAGAAATTAATATTTTAACAGTTGCTTCTCAATATGTTTACGACAACATCTTATATGTACGGAAGAACATAGATCTATTCAAAAAAAATTCCGATAACCATAATTTTAATACAAGAAATAAAAATAAATTGGCAATGACAAAAATTAGACTTCATAAAGTTGGTAATTCGTTTGTTGGCAAATGTATAAAAATTTATAATAAAATTCCTCAGGATTTGGTTGACATGCCTCTTAATAAGTTTAAAATAGTAGTTAAAAAATGTTTGATGATGAAAGGCTACTATAATGTAGACGAATATCTTAATGATAAAAATGCATGGTCACCCTAATCTTCTGTTGTTGGCCACTCGTATAATACAATAGAAACTAATTGTAACAATGTAAACAAAACAATATTAAAAAAGAAAATGGATAATCTACCTGAGTTTCTTGCTGGTCTCTTCTCAGGAGAACCAAATTACCGAACCAGCGAAAGAATCATTTTCTAATGGTTATTTATGTACTTACTTAATTTAGTATTTTTATAATATTACTTGACAAAATTGTAAAATTTTGACATTCATATGTGCTCTTTATGTGCCTAAACTGAATAAATGAAATTGATTCTTGATTCTTGATTCTATTACTATTTATTTTCTATAAATTTTTGAAAATTATTATAAAACGTAGCGCGTCAACCTATTCAAATCAGTTCGCCGCGTGGCTTTCTAGAGTGAGGATGTGTCGCTCGGCGCTCTGATTGACCTGTGTTGACCTTTGCCGTGCGTATAAGGATAGCAGACATTTATAGCTTCATCGACAAATCTTGGTACTTTGGTAAGTAAAATATTATATGATATTTTTTTATGGCAGACAATATTTTTAGTCACAACAAATTATATTTCAACCGGAATGGGAAATAAAACCAAGTTATTTTTAGCGAAGAAACGAACACGAAAAAAATATACAAATTGGAAAAGCCAAGAGCTAAAAGGTATATATGATATATATGCTATACTAGCTTCAACCCTCGGCTTCGCCAAATTAAAATATACATTTTTACATCCTTATTTTAATATGGTGTTTTATCTGGATCCTAATAACGCTAAGAGCAAATGTCTTTGAGATGCATGAAAATATATACTAATAAGTGACTTAGTTTGTAGTGTTTAGTGGTACTTTTTACTATTAGTCTACTTGAGCCAGGTTTTATTTCAGAAAGGCCCGTTAACCATGGCAATTTCCATTGTATTTCAATGCCATAGATTTACACGATTAACATACTATACAATTTTATTTAAAAACGTTGATATTATTTTTTCCTAAGTCTGTTTCGTTTTAATAATGATATTTTTTTATTTTTTTTATTTAATCATGCAGATGATACTAACGCTTGCTTTAAAATAACAAGGTTTGTGTGCTTATTGGTTTATGGTTTCACTACAGGCAATGTAAAAGAAACTCAAGTGATGAAGGAGTAACGGGAACAGTCGAGTATGACCATGCAAAATGTTATGACGAAGGAGCAAAATGGTAGACCCACGAAAGTCCAGGTCGATGCCGCTAAGAACTACGACATATTAATTGAATTTATAAAGATGTTATTTCCTTCTTTTCTTTTGTTTCATTTCTCGCTACACTAAATTCCACTCCCTTGTTTGACCGAAAGGAATTGGCAAATGTTCACTTCCCAAAAAAAAAATTTGCATAATTTCATTTGCCAAATTATTACTTAGCAAAAAATCTATTCACAAAAACTTTTAACGCAAACTTAAGGTTTTGGAAATTAACTTTTAAACTATAACTTGTTTATCAACTAGTACTTTTAACATTTTTTATTTAATGAAATATTTCAGTTGGAATAACAGTTTTTACGCAAAATCAAATAAGCCAAATATTTAGTATAGTCAGTTTTCAATTCTCCCTTTCCTATTCAGTCAAATGCTTCAATGACAAAAATGTGTTAAAGAAAAAAATAACCTAATCTAAATAGTTCAGTTCCGGGTAACCTGCTAAAAACAATCTTTTTTTCTATTAATGCAAGTTGTTTCTGGCGTAGGAGGTCACAGTTTTAACCTAACCTAACCTACCCATTTTGTTTACTTCCCATATTTTTTGTCTTAACAAATCATTTCACTATAAGTTTATTGTCTGAAGATTGTTTACTGTAATAAATCATTCCAATGGCGCAAGGAGGCGCTGGAGCGGGACCACAGGCCTGCGTCTCGAGAAATCGATGACCGGCGGTCCCAACTCCGACAGGATCTCATGGAGTTATGGAGGTTGCGACTTGAGCAACCCAAGTGGGGTGCCACCATCATCGCGGCGTAGAGACCGATCATGGACGATTGGCTGCAGAGGCAGCATGGTGACCTCACGTACCGTGCGACGCAGATCGTTGCCGGGCATGGATGCTTCGGTAGCTATCTGTTTCGCATGCATCGTGAGGTCACACCCCGGTGTCAACACTGCGAGGTTTCCCACGACGACACCGCACTCCACACGTTGGTGGAGTGCTCAGCGTGGGCGAGTCAGCGCCGGGACCTCGTAGTGGGTCTGGGCGTGGATGCCCTCTCGCTGGGGACCATGCTTCAAGCCATGGTCTCCAGCGGGAGTAGGTGGAACGCGGCGGTGTCCTTCTGCGAGCAAGTTGTGCTCGCGAAGGAGGCGGCCGAGAGGGAGAGGGAGCGTACCCTCCCCGCCGAGTTCCGTAGTCAGCGGCGAGGGCGCCGCAGTCTCATCTACGCCCAAGACCATCGACCTCCATGATCGGGGCCTGAGGACGGCGGGATCGCCACCTGTCGTCCTTACAGAAGCAGGCTAGAAGGGTTGCGTGCTGCGGGGCCTTTGCCCCATAGCACGCAACCAGATTCACTCACTGACGCGGAATAAAACCCTACCCCAACGACGCGGGATTCTCATCCCGACCCAACCCCCGCAGAGACCACAGAGGTGGTCAAAGTCCGCCGGGCGCCACTGGAAATACGTTCTGCTTATAACCAGAGACGCCCGGCAACGGACGTTAGAGCGGCCGCGGAAGACCAAGGGGTCGCGCAACTAAAAAAAAAAAACTAATAAATCATTCGAAGACCAAATGCCCTAATAACATTATACTTGGTAGGTAATATTTTGCCAAGTAAAAATTTGACCAAATAAAAATATGCGTACTAAAATCATTCTAAATATTGCAATGGTATAAAAAAGGTTGCTAAAATTTGTTTGGGTAATGAAATTTTGTCAAAATCTTTTCGGCAAAACGGCAGGCACCCGTAAAATAAACTACTCAGTTTTAATTGAATACCAAAAACAATCATAAATTTATGATATTTTTTTTCAAACTAACTACACTGGAACTATAGTGTTCACTTGAACGGATCAAGATATATTAGTTTGATTATAGCACGCCAGCGCTTCACACACAGTTACACTCGTGTCGCGCTTCTTCTGTGTGGGTTTGAATTAACTAAACTTAACATTGCGCTGTAGGCGTACACGCTCCAACCGAAAAGCAATTCACAATATTATTAAGTTTATAGAAGACTATGTTAAACCCCTTATTTTTTTAGGATTATACTGAAATCAACAGCTTGGAAAAACGCAATAATTTAATTAATCGTTACGTTATGATTTTAAAATGCGTTAAGTTTTTTAATAGGTAAATAATATTTGGGGAGGATATCACTCAATCATGAGTAAAACACTGAACAGATTTTAACTTAAATATACTTTTGTTTGTCTCGATAATATTGTGTGTCCGAGAATTTGGAACCAGATAATAACTTCACGAAATAATCAGTAAATAACCTTACGGACTTATTTGATTTCTTTTCAGCGCATCAAGATGTGTTTCCACGTTCGTATCAATACGACTTAGATTGCGTTAAATATAGACGACAACATGCGTGTGATGGACTGAAAGACGAAAAGGCAAGACACCTAGAATGTAAAAGAAATGTCTCAAGCTCACAAAGGGCCTAAGCTTTTCTCCAGGAGGCTTTAATTTCTCCAGGAGGCTATAAAGCGGGCCAAGACTTCGGCCCGCGAGGAGCTCCTGGAGATTTTGAACGGGAACCCATGGGGGCGCCCGTACCTACAGGTCAGAGGTAAACTCCGACCTAGGGCGCCTCTACTGACCCAGTGTCCAGCCAGAGCAGCTGGAGGCGGTCATGGCCTCTCTGTTTTCGACGAGCGCGGAGGAGCACGTTCTTCCGCGCATGGCTTAGTCTCAGACGACTGTCGCGGATAGCACCAGCGAGGACGACTTACCCGAAGTCAGAGTGGGTGAGCTAGGTTCAGCAGTACTCCGGCTTAGACGCCGGAAAAACACTGCCCCCGGACCTGACGGCATTTCTGGCCGTGCATGGGTCCTGGCCCTTGAAGAACTAGGGCCTCGACTGAGGGGCTCTTTAGCGCATGCCTCGAAAGGGACCAGTTTCCGAAATTGTGGAAGACGGGGAAGCTGGTCCTGGTTAGGAAACCAGGGTGGCTGGTGGACTCACCGTCTGGATACCGGCCGATCGTGTTGCTCGACGAGGTGTGTAAGCTCTTTGAGCGAATTATCGCGGAACGCCTCGTCGAGCATCTCACGAGTGTGGGGCCAGACCAGGCGGATAACGAGTTCGGTTTCTGTCGGGGACGCTCCACCGTGAACGCGATCATGCGCGTGAAGAGCCTGACGGAGGAAGCTGTCTCGCAGGGTAAGGTGGTTGTGGCGGTGTCTCTTGACATCGCCAACGCTTTCAACACCTTGCCATGGAGCTGCGTTAGGGAGGCGCTCGTGTATCACGAAACGCTTCTCTGCCTCCGTCGTATTGTCGGGGCTTACTTTTCGGAGAGGGCCATAGCTTACCCTAGCTGGTTCGGGCGAAATGTGTCGTGCAGTGTTTCGCAGGGGTCGGTAATTGGACCGCTTCTGTGGAACATCGGCTACGACGGGTGCTGCGGGCTGCGTTGCCCGGACGACGGCTTTTGCTCAAGTCGTGAGTCGGATACGACGGCTGGGACTGGAGGTGGCCCTGCACAAATCCGAGGTTCTTTGTTTTCACGGACCTCGGAACGGTCCATCTGAAGGTTCCTGTAGGATGCGTTAGCATCGGCATCAAGCCCTCGATGAAGTACCTCATACACGTGGCTCGTACTTGATAGCCGATGGAACTTCGGACCACATTTCCGAAGTTTGGTCCCTAAAGTTAATGGGGCATCAGTCGCGCTTTCGCGACTCATGCCCGACCTAAAGGGACCCAACGCCTCCTGCAGGAGACTGTACCTGGGGATCGTGCGGAGTATGGCCCCCGTATGGGCGAAAAGATTGACGGTCAAGAGGAACGCAACTCTACTGAATCGGCCACTGAGGACCTTGGCCGTCAAAACCATACGGGGATACCGCACGATCTCCGGAGAGGCTGCATGTCTCTTAGCTGGGACCCCCTCCATGGGACATGGAAGCGAGAGCCGTTGCGTCATTGTTTCAATGGCTCAAGGAGGCGCTGGAGATGGACCACAGGCCTGCATCTCGAGAAATCGAGGACCAGCGGTCCCAACTCCGCCAGGATCTCATAGAGACTTGGAGGGTGCGACTTGAGCAACCAAAGTAGGGAACCACCGTAATCGCGGCGGTGAGACCGATCATGGACGAGTAGCTGCAGAGGCGGCATGGTCACGTATCGTGCGACGCAGATCGTTACCGGGCATGGATGCTTCGGTGGCTATCTGTTTCGCATCCATCGTGAGGTCACACCCGGTGTCAACACTGCGAGGTGTCAACACCGCACTCCACGCGTTGGTGGAGTGCTCAGTGTAGGCGAGTCAGCGTTGGGACCTCGTAGTGTGTCTGGCCGTGGATATCCTCTCCCTGGAAACCATGCTCCAAGCCATGGTCTCCAGCCCCAGTATGTGGAAAGCGGTCCTGTCCTTCTGCGAGCAAGTCATGATCGCGAAGGAGGCGGCCTAGAGGGAGAGGGAGCGTACCCTCCCCGCTGAGTTTCATAGTCAGCTGCCAGGGCGCCGCAGACTCATCTACGCCCAGGACCATCGACCTCGATGATCGGGGCCTGAGGACGGCGGGATAGCGACCCGCCGTCCTTACAGAAGCAGGTTAGAAGGGTTGCGTGCTGCGGGGCCTTTGCACACGCAACCAGATTCACTCACTGACGCGGGATAAAACCCAACCTCAACGACGCGGGATTTTCATTCCGACCAAACCCCCGTAGAGGCCAAAGTGGCCAAAGTCCGCCGGGCGCCACTGGAAATACCTTCTAGTGTCACCAGAGACGCCCGCAGCAATGGAAATGGGAGCGGCCGCAGCCTCGCGGAATTAAAAAAAAAGGGCCCAAGCTTTCGATTGCGAGCTCGAAACATTTCTTGATTTTTATAGTGGTGTATTTATGAGTTAAAAAAACTAGACTCACACATTTTACATATGTACATCTATTGTTATAATGAGCTAAGTTTCAATCAAGAAATAAGTACTGGTACTTGCCTACAATATTTATAAAGATGCTCTGCATTCTCTGCAGATTATTTCTATATTTCCAATGCCAGCAGTCGCCACGTTGATAGGCACCAGTATTCTGCTACTGCGAAGCATAGATCAGGCGTATTGCGTGATTATCGTGTACATACAGACATACATTAGCCTTACATAGTTGGGTACTAGGTACGTAACCAGCGATGACATATTTAAAATTATAATATGTACAAAAGAGTTATATTTCATAGAACAACTGTAACAGAGTTGATAACTCAGTAGAATGATGTTGCCTTTCCTACTATTTATTGGACCTTCAATATTCTAAGAATATTATCGATATGCAGGTACATATATAAGTAAGTATGTAGTATAATAATATAATATTTTGGTTAGTTCCCACTAGTACCACCTAATTGTACCACCAGGGGTACTAGTGAGAAATCTCGTTCTCTATCGTACCACTTTTTTAATTAATTTATATTAGTGGTACTAGTGAGACTGTTTGTCCCGCTAGTACCACCAACTAGTACCACCGGTGGTACAGATGAGAAGTTTCGTTCTCATTAGTACCACTTGTCAAATAGACCCGGAAGTACCTAATCACACTAGTTGAAATTTAATTAACTTTACAATTTCTATTTTGTATACATAATAATTTAACACAATAAACCATTAGTACAGAATAAAAAGTAGATGGAGTCCAAGAGTAAATAATGTTTCATGTAGATATTATTTAAATAAAACGTTTTTATATTTTATATTTATGAACTAACACATGACAAAGCATGTCATAGATTGTATTCCTTATTGTCATTGCATATTGCAATTATTACAATTATTTGTTTGCCATTATCAAGAAGAGTGAGGAAAAGCTACTATTTTTAAAAAGAGGCCGTGGAAAAGTATTACTCGTGGGTGGACTCCAATATTACTTACACAAAACATTTAAAAATGATACCAGTATTTGGAGATGCAAACAATATAAGACCAATTTGAAATGTGCAGGATCAGTTACTGTAGCCCTGGTGAGTTGTCGTATACTTTATCAGATACTTATATTATCTAACTAGCCGTTGCCCGCGACCCGCGACTTGGCCCGCGAGAAAAAGTTTCCTGCGGGGATAATCAGTCATATTATCCTTAGATAGATGAAAGGATGACATTCATCCAATTAATTCATTAGCTAAGTCTATTATACATTTAGTCCATCGAACCATTCATATTGATATTGTATTAATATTGATGCTATCTATCATTCTTTACCTAATATTGTAACAGAATCAATCTCGTGTTATAAAAAGCAAAATTCATTGCGACAATTGCCAGCCTAATGTTGCCCAAAATTTGATTAACTCGACAATTGGCGAATTTTGTGATAAAGCAGTACAGGGCAAGGAGCCTGCTCCTAAAATATATAAACATGCAATAGCCAATATTTCTAAAGAAGGATGGGATTTACTTGTCAATAAGCTGACACCATCTTTCAATGAAAAGACATCCTCAATTTATAGGCAAAGAAATAAAGCAGCTTGTGTTAAAAAAACAAACCATTGCAGAAGAAGTTGATATACCAGAACAATTTCACGATTTCTTGTTTGCCGATTTTAGTCATATAATATTATTTTTTAATGAAAATGGTAAAAAGTTATTGAAAACTTTAAAAGTTTTTTTCATGGACGGAACATATAAATCGTGTCCAGAACCGTTCCGACAAATTTATGTGATACATGGAGATCTTGTAGTACAAGATCCTACTGCAGAATATTGCGCTCATCGAGTATTTGCTAAAAACTAAATTTTTACTCATATTTACGATTAGGAGAATATATACCTACTAGGTTGCCTATAAAAATGTGGCCGCTAGTAATTGTAATTAAATTACTGTAAATTGATTTTGGGGACAAAATTTCGCT
Organism: Nudaria mundana; assembly: GCA_963556515.1. Taxonomy (NCBI): domain Eukaryota; kingdom Metazoa; phylum Arthropoda; class Insecta; order Lepidoptera; family Erebidae; genus Nudaria; species Nudaria mundana. The sequence goes on from OY748286.1 coordinate 22,004,986, forward strand.
CACTTGTTTTTTAAATAAAATATCGGCCACTTCACGGCAATATATATAAAGACTCTGTAAAAGTACGGTTGCCGTTGCGCACTTGACCGCACCTCTTCGCAGCCAGGTGTAAACAGGTATGATTTTGATGCATTTATGCGTTCATAACGTACATATATTATTTATATATCAAATTAAAGCTATTTTTTTCTGTTTATTATGATATACGGTTGCTTAATTAAATCTGGCCGCAAATAAGGGTTGCTGGCTATTAAAGATGGTAAATATTTAAGGTAAAGTGAAAGACAGTTAGCGCGCAACATCATTATTCAGACGAGGATAGCGATTGCCAGCTGTACGACGCTTTTAAGCCATTAATTGCGCATGCGTCTAATGCTAGTGTTCTCAACCACCGGTGCAAACAGTAGTAGGGACGACTTAATAAATACTCCAAAAGAAATGTCTTCCTTTTCAAAATGACAAAAAATTAAAAATAATATATATTTTTCTTTTTTGCTAAGACTTTAATAAATATGTAGGTATACATTTTAATAATAAGACCGTTTTGCATTAGTTGTTCTAAGCTCGCGAAAGTTGGTGAAAGTGACAGGTAAGATAAGACGAGACCAGGTAAGGTACAGATTTACTATGTTATACGACTTAATTCATTGAACGCATTCTTCATCGACATAGTATGCTTCTTCACACATATAATAACTGTTTTGTTCTAATGCAAAACAGTCTTATTATTTGTGCTCCGATACATCTATACTATAATACATTTATACATATATACTATGTCGATGAAGACCTGTTTGATATCTGCTCGTGAAAGAGCCTGTAAAGTGTACCCATTCTGAATGCTATGTGAAAATTAAAGAAAACTGATCTATGAATAATTCTAGAATAATTTAGATAAAGATTGTCATTCTGACTCTTCATAGCCACTTCTCTTCTGATATACCTACCAGAAGATTTGCTAAAGACACAGCTACCAATTTGAATTCCAAGGGTCTTAATCGTATTATTTGTTCTCCTTTCTTTAAAACTCTGCAATACCATCTATTAGCCTCCCCGTCAACCACTCCAGCCAAGCCAAAAGCGTTGGTACTTGTACTGGTGTTAAGAGTGGACTCAATAATAAGAAGAGTGTCTTGCCGGGACGGCAAATCTAACTAGACTAAATCATTAGGTTTCAGATATTAGGCTATGAATGCATACATGATTAATAGTACATCTAGTGTGCTACAGCTATTGTGATTATTGAAAAAGATTTTTTTTAAAGCCAACAAGTCTATGACTATTACATCTTACCTTTATCTTACTGGTCGGACCCAGACCAGTGGCAGTAAGAAGCTAAACTACTCCCTACGCTAAGCCTAGCCTAAGAACCTTCCACACAAGCTAAAGAAGCTTGTGTGGAAGGTTCTAAACCTTTGAATATTAAATATGGTACCTACTTTAACTACCCTGCTTCTCTGTTGGAAACAAACGCTTATAAGCCTTGTCACAACGCGATTATAAGCCTTCCCCAAAAGTTAACTTAGTATCTGACAAGATTGTCTACCAAAAATAACAACTCGCTTAAGGAAACAACTTTAACACTAACTAACACTAGCTGGAATAAGAATATAGTAAAATATATAATGGATAGAGTAAGAATAGTTCTAATATTCGATTGTAATCTAAAGTAATTCTTATTTTATTATACATCAAAAGATACCAAAATAGGTAGGTACCTAAAATGGGATACAAAAACATTAGATGTAAAAGAGATCACTTTGTGGACATCACTCTGAACTAGTATCCCACAGGTATTTCCTATCAAGGCAAAATTCCTACATTAAAAGTATGAAAATTACACATTATATATTATGTTATTAAAATTATTGTTACAAAACAGTTTTTTGTACTTTATTTTATATTTGATGAAGTTCTCACTCAACCGTTATTGTGTAAATCAAATGGTTGGATCTCATAATTTTCTGGATGATACATAAAATCAGGAGTTGGGTCTACGTACAAAACACAACAATCTTGGTTATGTAAATGTTGACCATAGCTATTTACAATATGGATGGCTCTATGTGCTAACTTGCAAAAGATGAGCCACCCGCTTCGAGGGCCCAATGTCAGACAAGCAAACGTCCATGTCGTGCTGGGTAGCCAAAGGTTAGAATTTGTAAATAACACTACCTTTTTAGGAATGGCAATAGATTCTAAATTACAATGGCGTGACCATATCATCATTCACAGCATATGCAGCTTAGGTCTGCTGTATATGCTGTGAGACGGATTAGGCAGTTGACAGATGTAGCTACTGCTAGGCTAGTTTACTTTGGTAACTTCCATAGCTTAATGTCCTATGGAATACTACTTTGGGGAAATGCAGCAGATATAGAAACAATTTTAAAACTACAAAAGAGGGCAGTCCGTGCCATTTATTGTTTAGGTAAGAGAGATTCTCTTTGGGAGCGATTTAAAGGTATTAATGTTTTAACTGTAGCTTCCCAATATATATTTGATAACATACTGTATGTCAGGAAAAATATATCTAGCTATACTATACTTTAGTATAGCTAGATATATTTTTCCTGTGACGTTACAGATAGAAATCTACGTAATAAAAATAAACTACTCCCTCCGTGTTATCGGCTTAGCAAGGTTAGTCATTCTTTCAAGGGGGAAGGTATACGCTTTTATAATAAATTGCCTGAATTGGTCCTATGTATGCCCGACAATAAATTTATAACCTTTATAAAGACCACTTTATGGCAAAAAGAATATTATAAAACAGTTGATTACCTTAATGATAAAAGTGTCTAACTTGAGCATGGTGTAGGTGCCTCCTAAAATGCCGTAATTGTAGCATATTTTGTACTTAGATGACTATTTTTTTTTTTGTTGCTTTATACACGCGTTTTGATTTTGACACGAGACCAATGTACATTCGTTCACATTTAGTCTTAAGAAAATGTGTAAATGAGTCAATTATTGAAAAAGAGTGACCGAGAGTTTTATTGCCAGGTTCTTTCTCTCGATTCTACTTATTGCTTTGCGAATCTGGCAGTACATGTAAATATAGAAGCAATGACATTTTTTTATTTTAAGTACTTACTGACGTTTGTAAGAGCCATTTAGTGACCTATACAAATAAATAAATCATTTCATTTCATTTCGTTTGCGTTGTTGTAGGTACTATAATTTTTTTAACTTGTTTATAAACATAACATAGCATCACGCCTTTTTCCCCGAAGGGGTAGGCAGAGGTGTGCAAACACACCCACATCTCACCAGCTATGTTAGGTCCCATGTAATAGGGGGCGAGCCTATTGCCATTTACCGGGCACAAGTTCCAGACTCTGGGATAATTATCTAGATAAAATTCTAAAGAGAATTATACATTATCCACCAGACCCGGGAATCGAACCCGAGACCTCGAGTGTGGCAGTCCGTACATAGTACCATTGTGCCACCGAGGTAGTAACTTGTTTATACTTTGATTAATCTGTCTTAACATCTTTAAATTTGTTTAAACACTTTGTAACTTGTTTAGATTAGTTTAAATCAATATTTATAAAATTAAATTAAATTCACTAGGAATTTTTTGACGTGGTTTTAACGACAAAAATACAGGTAACATAAGATGAGACCAGGTAAGGTACAGATTTACTATGTTATACGAAATAATTAATTGAACGCATTCTTCATCGACATAGTATGTTTCTAAAAACTACTAGCGGCCACATTTTTATAGGCAACCTGGTAGGTATTCTCCTAATCATAAATATGAGTATAAATTTAGTTTTCAGCAAATACTCGATGAGCGCAATATTCTGCAGTGGGATCTTAGACTATTGGTAGCGACTTTGAAAATAAAAACCTCAGACTAAAAGAATAACATAGACGGAACGAATAGAACTAGCGAGTGAAGCCGCCAAAAGGGATACTGTATAGCAATGGGATACCATTCCGCTCGCACTCCTTTGTGAGCAGCGAGTGTGTACGCACGTGCGATCACGGTTGAACAAAATATTATAAATATGCCGTATTGTGTGGTGAAAAGGTGTAAAAACACTTCAATTATTCATAGAAAGAATACTGGATTATCGTTTCATAAGTAATTAACTAATTCTTATTAGATTTCATAACATTTTTCTAAATATTTTAGTTGCACAAACTAGGAACACAAAACCTCCGCCATATCATACAGAGTTGCCATAATTTTTTCATCATTTCCACAAAATATTTAGCAGTATTTATGGGAATTTATAAAGTACTGAGTAAAAAAAATCAGTGTCATCAATGTTGACAACCTCGATGTTTCTAATCATCATCATCATCATTCGTGCGTTAGTCCCGAACTCCCGATCACATCTGTGTCCAGGATCTACTTAATACGTGGCTTGGGTATTTCGGCAATCTTGGAATTGACCGCTGTCTGACCTCCCAGCCTGTGTTCTGATCCAATATATTTATGTTACTGTGTCAGTAGTTTAATTTCAGTCTAACACTACGAAGGCCTCAGTCTTAACCTAACGACTATTGATATCTACTTCATGTATAGTCAACGACAAAAGTAGCTTAACCAATAATTCTTATCTGTTGATCACTAATAGCTGTTAAACCGATCACAAAATCATAAACAAAACACGAAATATATTAACTTTGTCCTTGGGGATTCTAAAATTACTTGTACATTGCTGTGGCACATGCATTGGGATGTAAAAAAGAATAATAAATATTTTTGTGCTAATCAACTTTTGTTGTTGACTGTACTTTGTACTTACACAGGAATGAAGCTTTGTTCATTCATCTTAAAAAGGATTATTTTAATTATGAGATTTTTTTTTAAAGCTAGTAATTAAAGTGTGTTTACTCAGTGTTTATCACGTTTTTATTTATTTTAACACTTCCCTATTTTAGGCACTTATCATAATAATCATTTGTGTAAATGACAAAATAATTGCAGATAACATTTACTATAACAAATATTAATTTTCCATATGTCCACTATATAGATTTTTAGGAGATTTTTTCATTTGCTGGCAACATTACGCACACGCCGTTAGTGGTATCGGTACACGGAAATCGGAGTCACACGCACACATTGAAAGTGTCATTTGGCTTCACGTGTTTATTCTACATGTTCCGTCTATGTTATTCTTTTAGTCTGAGATAAAAACATAGCCCCATTAGCATTTGCATTTATGACGCATCAAAATAAGACAGTAACGCTTTTGGATCTGCTCAAAACACGTATTCCGGAATGGCAACCTCAATTGGTCATGACAGACTTTGAGCTAGCGGCCATTAGTGCATTAACGGACTTTGATATTAAAGTTACTGGCTGCCATTACCACTTTTTAAATGCTTTGGAACGTAAGGCAAAATATTTGAGAATCAAATAAACATAATCAACGAATAATACAACTGACAAGTAATTAAGCATTGCTACCAAAAGAGTCAATATGTTCGCATATTGACTCTTTTGGATGGGAATACATTGTCAGTGAAATTTCACAAGATAATCCTGCCATTATGAAATTTACGAAATACTTTGAAAAGGTTTGGATAAGGAATAATTTCAAAGATACCTGGAGCGTTTTTGGCCTACAGCACAGAACTAATAATTCATTTAATTCCTATTTAAGTAGAAATACTCCCAGTTTTTTTGCAAGTGTTGCATAATATGCAACTGGAATCACATATTACCAGTTTTCGAAGCAATAGATTAGATAAATTTAAGAAGAGTTCACAAAACAAACGTTCTAAAATATATATTGTATCCGATGATCGAATACTTTTATCGCAAATGCAATTGATTACAGGAGTCATTACTATCGGTCACTTTCTGGAAAAACTGCGCTAGAATAATTTTTAAAGAGGTTCGTTTTGTTTATTAGCCGAAAAGGACTCCCTTAAAATATGTCTCCTTTACCTTAAAATTTGTTTTTTTTTCCATTTTTTTTATAGCGATGGGCGCTTTTGATTTTATTTCGTTCGTTGCCAATTCAAAGTTCAACACGTGGGTTTGGTACTCATGTATTTCTTTGGTGGTCCAAAAAGTTCATTAGTACCGCCATTTTACAAGTGTAGTACTAATGAGAACGAATCTTCTCATCTGTGCCACCTGTGGTACTAGTTGATGGTACTAGCGGGACAAACAGTCTCACCAGTAAATATAAATTAATAAAAATAGTGGTACTATAGAGAACGAGATTTCTCACTAGTACCCCTGGTGGTACAATTTGGTGTTACTAGTGGGAACAAACAAATATTTTTAACAATAGATCTGTCATCATCGTTAACGTATCGCTTTTGTTTTGCAGAAAGCTATTAGGGCTCAGTGTCGTGATTGTAACAAAATGCATATCCTAGGGTTGACACCATTTCAATTAGCTTGGGCGAAAGACCCCGGACAAAAGAGATGGCGATACTACCCGGATGTGGCTGCCACCTTGACAACTGAAGAGATAAATGTTGCTATGAGAAAGTAAGTTCATGGATTAATACTCGTATCTACCAACCAGGAAAAATTAAAATGGTACAGAATTTGTACCTTACAGTGTTTAACCATTTGCCATACCTACTTACGTATCTAAAATAGATACCAAATAGTTACACACTATTATAGGTACTCCATATGTAGATATAGGTATGTTACGGTTAAAGGTCAACATAAACTTAAGATTAGCCGGCTAAACTTAGGTTTATTTTCGAGTAGCAGCTGAACTCCGTATCATGTTCGTTAGTCGGTTTTACCCCAGGCGCACACTAGGCGACACGCGACAGCGACAGCTCGGCGTCTAGACGCGGCAAAAGGCTGCGGCCCGCGGCCGTCAATTTCATATATTTTGTCCAAAGCTTCGCACACTTGGCGACAGAGTGGCGGAGTCACGACGACAAGCTAGGGGAGTCGCGCGCGCACACACGACGACACACGAGTCACACGACGACAGCTCTGCGTCAGTCCGCAGTCATCAGTCACGCTGTGAGCGCTGAGGAAGGTGCACGTGTTTATTTTCCTTTGCATTATAAGCACCAAGGCAAGTGCAACTAGAGGCTCCATATTAACTCGCAAGATGAACAACAATCGTCTCTCTCGAATACTCCACTACTAATGATCGCTTCCTGCATGACTTCTGTCGTAACGACTAGTCGCTGACGCTAGCGACTGCTCCGCGTCTAGTCGCGACGACAAGACGCCAATTGCTAACGACAACGCCGCAACAAGACGCTGCGAGTAGACGCGCGTCTAGTGTGCGGTGCCTGTAATGGATGGCGAACATGTCGCATGAGAGAGAGAAGGTCTAATCAACAAATCAACATCTAAAATAAGACTACGTTACATGGTCAGTGATGCATTTACACACTTTGCCTGCCCGCTGCTTAAAGCGAACTCCCGTATTAATTATATGGATTATTAAATTATACTATTCCTTAACTTTAAATGGATTTTCTACTGGATTTGTTCGGCACTTAGAATGTGCAGCAGAAATTTTTAAGACAAATTCGAAGGGTGATGTACTCGATGGACCTCTAAGTTTGGACCTCCGCAGAAATTATTCTAGGTAGGACCTCTCAGTAGTTGTTCGACCTCCAAACTTTTATTTTGCCTAAACTTGATTCTCGGTTGGACCTCCAAATAAATAACGTTCTCGGTTGGACCTCATTTATAAATCTTAGTTTAAAAAGCTTTAATACAGTCATTATAATGCTTACTTCCTTACTAATATTATAAATGCGAACAGTGACTGTCTGTTAGTGGGTGCTATGTGGGATGTAGGTGATTGAAATGAAATTTAGTACAGAGACAGTGTAATGCCTAAGAAATGACATATTTATGCTACCTTTGTTCCCGTGAGAAACGGGACGTGAATACGGTCTGGCTGGTCAAAAATAATTCAACAACATGTTAAAATAATGTAGGTATATTATGAGCTAAAACTAAATAATATAAATCACAGACCAAATATAAACCAGACTACTACAATCAGTAACAATAAAATATTGCCCTAAGGCGGGCCTATGTCACTCAGCCGGGTGCCACTGGAAACATGGAACTACCTTCTGCGTGTGAACCAGAGACGCCCGGCAACGGACTTTAGAGCGGCCGAGGCTTTTTAAGTTATGTAATACATTTATCCAGGATAGCTATAGGCTATATAACACTACGCTACTACGAGTAGGAGCGGAGCAGCAATGATATATGTTCCAAAACGGGGGAAAATATTTCTTTTGGGAGCTTCCGTGGCGTACGCTGCTTAAATGGTTAAAGTAACGTTAAAATTGTGTACTACGAATTTATTTGCCTTAAAAAGTTCTATAAAAAAGTCCGCGATTTAAGCAGCGTACGCCGTACAACGCCGTACAGCGTACGCGTAATTACGTTATAGTGCGTTAACCCTAAGAGGTAGATATATGCATATCTCCCTCTTAGGGTTAACGCACTATAACGTAATTTATAGCAATCAAAATTGATTCAAAACAATTCATGGTTTGCGAAGCTATTTTTATGCTTACGATATTAATCCTTATCCAAACAAATACGCTAGACGTCATAAGAATTTAATTTAGAACAAATTAGTCCTTTACATCATTTGATTTCAACGAATATCTTAAGAGATATTATAGATTTAGTCATAAAGTACACTATTTTGAAGGCGGGCGACGACGTTGGAGTGCGGGCGACGACGTTGGAGTGCGCACTGCTCATGCGTGAGTTGACAACCGGCCGTCGCCTGTTAGGTCGACGAGGTGCCATACCGCGCGGCTCAGACTCAGACGCGTGGTCGGCTCCTTACGGAACTGTTGTGTGCGAACTCTCATTATTGCGAGTGTATTTTATTTTGCAATTTTTCTAAAATTATAATATAATAGATAAACTGTTGTAGGGGGGGCTTTATGAACGCAATAAAACCCAAAACAATAGTTTTTAGAACTTTTGTCTGTTTGTCTGAATGTTTGAACACGCTAATCTCAGAAACGGCTTAACCATTTGAATTTTTGATTTGAATTTACGGTTTTCAGTAATGCGTTGTGGTTTATTCAACTTAACATTTAAGGTTTGGTTTTCAATCGGTTCATAAATAAAAAAGTTATGTAGATCTAAAGTAACACGCAGGCGGAGCTGCGGGCAACAGCTAGTTATTTATATAATCTGAATAACCAATTTCATAATTTCTTTTCATTTTTCTTAATAGTTCAACAGGTCAATCCTCCTTGCCTTTCCTCATAATGTTTTCTCCCAAACACTTATTCCACGAAGTACTGATTGTCGCTATTCATTTATTTATTCTGTTAACCATTTTCATTACAACTGTCTGAATAAAAAAACAAGGAAATGATAAAAAGTGGTCTCATATTTATCTGGAGGTTGAAGCAAGAATGAAAAAGAGGTCGTACGTGCACTATTTTGATATATTTAAATTTGGAGGTCCAAGCGATAATAAAATAGAGGTCCATGGCGCACTAGATTATTATATTTTTAAGGAGGTCGATCGACACCTAAAAATTATGTCCATCGCCCACTTTTGAGATGAGGTCAAAACTACTCAAAACTTGGAGGTCCATCGAGTACGTCACCATTCGAAGTCGGAATCATCGTCCGATGACCTATCTAATAAATCTAATATGACTGTATTGTCAAGGTGACGCCGGCATCAGTCGCGCTTTCGCGACTGATGCCCAACCTAAAGGGACCCAACGCTTCCTGCAGGAGACTGTACCTGGGGATTGTGCGGAGTATGACCCTATACGGGGCTCCCGTATGGGTGGATAGGTTGGCGGTCAGGGGGAACGTGACTCTGTTAAACAGACTACTTCGAACCTTGGCCGTTAAAACCATACGGGGGTACCGCACCATCTCCGGAGAGACTACATGTCTCCTAGCCGGGAGCCCTCCATGGGACCTGGCAGCGAGAGCCCTTGCGTCATTGTTCCAATGGCGCAAGGAGGCGCTGGAGCGGGACCACAGGCCTGCGTCTCGAGAAATCGCAACTCCGCCAGGATCTCATGGAGTCATGATCGGAGGGTGCAACTTGAGCAACCCAAGTGGGGTACCACCATCATCTCGGCGGTGAGACCGATCATGGACGATTGGCTGCAGAGGCAGCATGGTGACCTCACGTACCGTGCGACGCAGATCGTTGCCGGGCATGGATGCTTCGATAGCTATCTGTTTCGCATGCATCGTGAGGTCACACCCCGGTGTCAACACTGCGAGGTTTCCGACGACGACACCGCACTCCACACGTTGGTGGAGTGCTCAGCGTGGGCGACTCAGCGCCGGGACCTCGTAGTGGGTCTGGGCGTGGATGCCCTCTCGCTGGGGACCATGCTTCAAGCCATGGTCTCCAGCGGGAGTAGGTGGAACGGCGGCCGGGAGGGAGAGGGAGTGTACCCTCCCCGCCGAGTTCCGTAGTCGGCGGCGAGGGCGCTCCAGACTCCGCGACTACGCCCAACACCATCGACTTCCATGATCGGGGCCTGAGGACGGCGGGATCGCCACCCGCCGTCCTTACAGGAGCAGGCTAGAAGGGTTGCGTACTGCGGGGCCTTTGCCCCATAGCACGCAACCAGATTCATTCACTGACGCAGGATAAAACCCTACCCCAACGGCGCGGGATTCTCGTCCCGACCAAACCACCGCAGAGACCACAAAGGTGGTCAAAGTCCGCCGGGCGCCACTGGATATACCCTCTGCTAGTAACCAGAGACGCCCGGCAACGGACGTTAGAGCGCCCGCGAAATAAAAAAAAATAAAAAAAATATGACTATTGTTCATTTTAGATGAAATAAAAATCCTCCTGTAAATAGATTAAGTGTAGGTCCTATCTACGTGTAACCCCTAGACATCTACGTGTAACCCCTAGACAAGCTTTTGAGAAAATTATTCAATTGGATTCATTAACCATAAATCCAGGTAACTTGAGATAAAATATTATAGTATCTTCGCCGTAGTCAAAAGCATAAGGGGGTACCGCACCCCTCCATATGACATGGAAGCGAGAGCCCATGCGTCATTGTTCCAATGGCTCAAGGAGGCGCTGGAGCGGGACCACAGGCCTGCGTCACGATATATCCGCCGTATCTCAGTAGTTCCATTCTCTAGTTCCATTATGGAACTACTGGGATTTTTTTCTCCCAGTAGTATTTTATTCGAGGTTCGTGTCATTTATAATAAACGATGACCTCACCATCAATGGGACTAACGGAATATGGGTACTATAAACAGCTCTCTCTACCTTATCAAAGCATAAAACAGAAGAATTTATATGACATTTTTTAAGCACGATCAAAGGTAAACGGTTTCTGAACAAAACTTCTTCGAACACATTTTGATTAAACCAAACTGAGCGACATAAGAGTTGGAGAGTGCTCTTTTATAGTTCTGTATTTCTAGTACTTTCGTTGTTTATGTATCTTATAATAGAGAGTTAAGGGACCCAAGCGGCTCTGGTAAGATATATCCATACTGCCCTACTAAGCGCATGATACATTTTTTTGTCCCGATGAAAAAATAAAGAAATGTGTCAACAGGTGCACCGAGTACAGATGAAAAAGATTGTCCATTATAAAAGACACAAACTTCAAATGTACCAGGAATACATAACTACATAAAACTACTTGGAATGAAAATGTCAAACTAGTTACATTGATGTAACTACAATGTAACTAGGTGGAATAGACCGATTTATCGACCACCTAGGTAATTGGAAATTTATAGTGATCTTTGTCTTTTTTTTAATTCATAAAACCTCAACTGTACTTATATTCATATAATGGAGCTAATGGGATTAGATTGAAAAGGTATTCTTTCTAGTTCCATGGAACTACTGGGAGAAAAAAATCCCAGTAGTTCCATAATGGAACTAGAGAATGGAACTACTGGGATACGGCGGATATATCGATGACCAGCGGTCCCAAATACGCCAGGATTGGGCACGGAATTAAAAAAAAAATTATCTACGCCGTACGTGACGCGCTTTCTTTTTAGTTTTTTTTATATTGGGTTCGCCAAATTGACGCCGCCCGCCTGGTGGTAAATCGTGACGACGTCTAGCGATTGTGGGCCACTCTCACAGCACACTACTATAGAGAGTGGCCCTCAACTTGACGACCTACTGATGTGCCTCTTCACGCTCCGCTTAAAGAACCCAGGATTATATGTGGGAGGAAACACGTGCACAGGCAGGGCATTCCAGGCCACTATCGTTCGGCAGAAAAACGAACGTTTAAAACGTTCGGTTCTCGCGAACATGCTATCCACTGTGTGGGAGTGGTATCTCTGCCCGGCACGCGTTGTTCGGGATCGGAAGGAAGAGGGTGGGATCAGATTGAAGAGCTCTTCAGAATACTCGCCGTGGTAAATACGGTAGAATGCGGCCAAGGAAGCTATTGTTCGGCGCTGAGCTAGCGGCTCAAGGCTTTCCGTTACCTCCGGACAATCTATAATACGGATAGCCCGTCGCTGCATAGCGTCGAGAGCGTCCAGCAGATACTTCGCGGAGCCGTCCCAGAGGTGAGAGCAGTATTCGACGCAGGGTCTAATCTGCGTCTTGTACAGCAGACACCTCTGGTCCGGTGTAAAGAATCTCTTTACCTTATTCAGTATTCCTAGTTTCCGCGAAGCTAGCCCTATACATCTTTCGATGTAGTTTTTATTATTGAGCTCTCGACGAACGTCTATGCCAAGGATGTCAAGGTTGTCCCTCATTGGTAATAATGCATTCTGAAGAGAGGGTAGGGGAAGGAAAGGGGATTTCTTCGCTGTAAATGCACACGCCTGTGTTTTGCGGGCATTGAACCGACCAGGTTCTTGGTACCCCATTAAGAGATACAGTCGAGGTTCCTGTCGAGATCAGCCACGAGATGTAGTCTATCCTCCTCAATCTCCAACCGCCCTGCCGCCGGACGAGCCTAGTAGCTGCCGTGCAATGTGCTGTCATCTGCATAGCAATGAATGCTCCCGAGGGATAGCATATCATTGATATGCAGAAGGAAGAGAGTTGGTGACAGCACGGACCCCTGCGGTACCCCGGCATTCACTTGCAAAAAGCGAGAAGCCTGGCTATCGCAGAGGACCCGCATTCAGCGTTCGTTCAGAAAGCTGGCCATCCAGCTGCACAGTTGAGGGGGTAGACCATATGCCGGAAGCTTGGAAAGGAGCGAAGCATGCCAGACTCTATCGAAGGCTTTGGCGATGTCCAGGCTAATCGCCAAGGACTCGCTGTGCCTTTCCATAGCCTCACCCCAGACATGCGTTACGAATGCCAGAAGATCACCTGTTGATCGTTTTGGCCTGAAGCCGTATTGCCGATCATTTAGTAGCGAGTGATTTTCGAGGAATCGCATGAGCTGCTTGTTGATGAGGAGCTCAAACACCTTGCAGATGACTGAGGTGACAGCTATGGGTCGATAGTTGCCCGGATCAGACCGATCCCCTTTCTTGGGGATCGGTTGTACGTTCGCCTCTTTCCAGACCTCCGGCACGATTCCTGTGGAGTAAGACAGGCGGTACAGACGAGTTAGTACAGGAGACAACTCAGCTGCGCATTTCCGTAGTACCACCGCCGGAATGCCGTCAGGGCCACTGGCTTTCCGCGTGTCGAGTGATCGCAGCACTGCCCGTACATCGCATTGCCTGAGTACAATGTCAGGCATAGTGTGGCCACAATTGGCGATGGCGGGGGGCTGCAGGCCACGGTCGTCGACCCGGGAATTAGCCGCAAAGAGGTCTGCGAGCATATCCGCTTTCTCTTGGACTTTGTGAGCCAGTGTTCCATGAGAAGTTAGATTGCACGGCTTTGGCCAGTTGCCAGTATCCACGGCTGCCCGTGGGATGGGAAGTGAGCTCCTGACCAAGCCGCGCGATGCGCTGGGCATCCGCTCTCTTAAAGGCCCTCTTGCTGGATTTTGTGGCCCGGTTGTACGCTGCTTTGAGGTGGCCCACGTTTGGGTCGCGCACAGCCCGGGCCCTGATCCAGGCGCGATATGCCGACTGTTTTTGTCGAACAGCTTTGGCACAATCTCGGCCGAACCAGGGACGGGCTCTGCGGATACTGGCGACATCAGTGAAAGGGATGTAATATTCCATCCCTAAACTGATCTCGCCAGCAATCGCAGAAGCGCTATCCGAGGGAGCCTTTCCTACAAAGCAGCGCTGGCTCCAGGGGACGAACGCATAATATTCGCGTAGACCGTCCCAATCCGCTGACGAGTAGTGCCATAGTCGCCGTGACATTTGTACAGCACGTGCAGGAGGTGATACCTTCATGCCAGCGTGAACAACACAGTGGTCGGAACTACCCAATGGGGCTCCTACCGAAACACTGTACTGGGCTGGGCGACTCGTCAGCAGTAAATCCAGCAGAACGGGCGCGTGATCTGACCTGTCTGGTATCCGGGAAATCCCGCATACCATCTGGGTCAGACCGTGGGAGAGAGCGAACGCATGGGCGGCCCTACCCGCATGATCAGTCTTGAGGGACCCCAGCCATTCAATGTGATGGCCATTGAAGTGCCCCAGAAATACTAGGTCAGCGTTCGGGAACCGCACCTGCGCTTCATCAGCCGTCTCGCTGAGGTACTGGAAGAGCTTTGTTGTCTCACAATCCCCTGTGTGGTAACGGTAGACGCACACGTAGATCTGGCTCATAGAGCCATGGTCTACGCGCAGCCAAAGGACGGAATTGGAGGGGTTCTCTAGGCAGCGCAAACGGCGGCAGCAAACATCCGCCCTAACGAACACGCACACCCCGGTTTTGTCTCGAAATTGTTCCTCGATGACATAGCCGGGGTAACACAGGTAAGACGTGTCGTCAGGGCGGCGTATTTGTGTCTCCGTGAGGAACATCACAGCGGGCCGAGCCGTCTCAAGGTGATGGTGGACGGCATCGAGGTTCGCATGGAGTCCACGGACGTTAGTGAACTCCACCTTGAAAAGTGAAGTTGTGGGGTTTCCTAGGGCCGCTGTGAAACGTTTACTTTTTTTTGTTGCCCTGCCATTGTAGATTTTGAAGAAGAAGAAGCGTGAAGACAGGTTGACATCTGGTGCAGCAGTAAGTGACAAAGCGCAGGGGCTAGCTTTGTCTAGAACCGTGTGGTTAGGTCGGAGCCGACTCGCCGGACGGAAGGGCTCCCAAACCTCCCTGATGCAAGGCCGCCGCTACCCCCCACCGGTTACCACCCGGAGTGGCGATCCCACATCAGGATTATGCGCAACATGTGGGGCAGCCTCCTGGGGTGGTTGGTCCCAGGCGGGCCCCATGACTGTGTTGCGGATGGCCGCGGCAACGCCGTTGCTAAGGGTCTCCCTGGCCGGCGAATCGACCCACACCACCCACACTAGACTCTGTTTCGCCCCCACTGGTCCCATGCCCGCTGCACCATACATCGCCCCGGGCCCGGCGGTGCAGCTGCTGAACCCCTAACGCAACCCAGCCTGGGCTGGGGTACTTGGGGGGCTTTAGCACAGCTGTACCCCCCCGGACCAACACAGTTGTACCACCTGGTACCCACGTAGGGGCCGAAGCCACTCCATAGGTACCATAAATTAACGAGCCTCGTCCGTTGATCAGCAGGTGCGCCACTAGCAGGTGAGGTCGCTGGGGCCCTAAAGATGTTGGTAGAGCCCCTTTGCACCCAAAAATTGTATTTAAATGTCAATTCCAAACATTGGGAAACCATATAATATCTACCGTGATGATAAGCTGATTAAAATTGTATGTAGGTAGTATTGTTCGTAATTTCTACAGACTACATACAATATACAGTACCAAACATTTGTTTAATTCCAGCATCGGTCGACCCTTTCAAAATGAAGCTTGCAACTGGTATTTCGAAAATTACCCACCAAAAACGTATGATTGTATTATGAGAAAGTTTTCAGGTTAACATTTAATAAAAATAATTATTCTACATACCTAATATATTTTAAAATACTTTTGTAAACTTCATGTACCTACCTACCTACCTACCTACGATTAGATATGTTTTGATCTCATTCTGTTGTTTTATTTATTATTATAACTGGCCACTGCCCTTATTTTTTTTATGAAAATCTATACCTACTATTATAATAATTATAGTATATTTATGTTATTATAATATATTATAATAATATAAAATGTTCTGTTCTGCTTCTTCTTCTTTCTTTAAAAACTTGGCTCCATCGATGTTCATTGATGATTTCGGCAATGGCAATGCTTGATACGGGACTAAGAAACGTTGTTCGGTATAGCAGTTGAGCTACTGGGAACCCAAAAATCGAACTACCACCTGTCTGTACAATACTGTGTACATTTGATAAAATGAGTTAGTGCAGTACTCGTCATTTTCCCTAGTTCGCCATTTTCGTTTATTCGTCAGTTTCCATAATTCGTCAATTTCATCAAAATATTTGATTATTCAATTTCCCTAATTGGTCATTTTCTTTAGTTCGTCAATTTCCCTAACTGTTCAATTCATGCAATGTACAGTCGGATTACATAATTAATATTCATGTATCTATTAGTTAAATAAAAAACCATCTCCATTTAATATTTAATGTAAAAAAAAACACAATTGCTAATGGAATAAGAAATGCGTTAATTATCATCCATTCCAGGATGCTATTTAGCGCGTTTGTTATTCCGGGTAACAATAATTTGTGCTAATTTACACAAACATTTCCATAAGTCATCATCATCTCTATTTTCAAATATATTTTTAACTTGATAGTCATTGACAATATGTGAGATTCGCTTATCCAACAATATTGACCTTTTAAGTGTGTGTTTTTGTACTAATATTTAGACATTTCTGCAGAATTTTTAAGTCAGCATATCTAGCCTCTCGTTTGAAAAATTGAAATAAAATAATATAAATCTCTTCGTTTACTTGCCATTCGCAAACGCAGTCGGTTATGCCAGGACTCAACCAAATTTATAGTTCGGTGTCGTTCTTTCCAGCAGCTGATGTAATCCAAGTACATTGTCAGCCACGTTTCAATTACGTAATCATTGAACAATTTGAATTTAAGATCTGATGGGGAGTTTTCGATAATTGCTAACCCAGCCTCTTGCAGAAATAAATAATATTAACTGAGTAATGTTATTATTTTACTAGCTGAACCCAGCGACTGCGTTCGCGTGAATATCGGAATACAAACAAAAACACTAACTCGATAAAATGAGTTAGTGCACTACTCGTCATTTTCCCTGTTCATTTTCTTTAGTTCGTCAATTTCCCTAACTGGTCAATTTCTTTAATTCGTCAATTTTCCTAACTGGTTATTTTCTTTAACTCGTCATCTATCATTGTCGGTACAG
The DNA here is from genome assembly GCA_963556515.1 of Nudaria mundana. NCBI lineage: Eukaryota > Metazoa > Arthropoda > Insecta > Lepidoptera > Erebidae > Nudaria > Nudaria mundana. The sequence goes on from OY748286.1 coordinate 22,022,280, forward strand.
TCATGTACAAAAAGTAAGTCAAGACAATATCACACTGGGTATTTTTATTCAATCTAAGTACGTATAGCTGAATGGAACTATTCATATATTGTTATTTTGGGTGCAAAGGGGCCCTTCTTACATCTATCGGGCCCCAGCGACCTCACCTGCTAGTGGCGCACCTGCTGATTAACGGACGAGGTTCGTATATTACGGTACCCATGTGGTGGCTTTGGCCCCTACGTGGATACCAGGTGGTACAACAGTGTTGGTCCGGGGGGGTACCACCGTGCAGCTGTGCTAAAGCCCCCCAAGTAACCCAGCCCAGGCTGGGTTGCGTTAGGGGTTCAGCAGCGGCACTGCCGGGCCCGGGGCGGTGTATGGTGCGGCAGGCAGGGGTCCAGTGGGGGCGAAGCGGAGTCTAGTGTGGGTGGTGTGGATCGATTCGCCGGCCAGGGAGACCCTTAGCAACGGCGTTGCCGCGGCCGCCCGCAACATAGTCATGGGGCCCGCCTGGGACCAACCACCCCAGTAGGCTGCCCCACATGTTGCGCATAATCCTGTTGTGGGGTCGCCGCTCCGGGTGGTAACCGGTGTGGGGTAGCGGCGGCCTTGCATCAGGGGGGTTTGGGAGCACTTCCGTCCGGCGGGTCGGCTCCGACCTAACCACACGGTTCTAGACGAAGCTAGCCTCTGCACTTTGTCACTTACTGCCGCACCAAATATCGCCCTGTCTTCACGCTTCCCCATATTTCACAATGACAGTGCAACAAGAGAATAGACGGTACACAGCGGCCCCTAGAAACCCCACAAAGTTGACTTCGTTTGAGGTGGAGTTCGCGAATATCCGCGGACTCCATGCAAACCTCGATACCGTCCACCATCACCTGGAGTCGGCACGGCCTTCTGTGATGTTCCTAACGGAGACACAGATACGCCGCCCTGACGACACGTCGTACCTCTGTTACCCGGGCTATATCATTGAGGAACAATTCCGCGATAAAGCCGGGGTGTGCGTGTTCGTTAGGGCGGATGTTTGCTGCCGCCGGTTGCGCTGTCTGGAGAACCCCTCCTACTCCGTCCTTTGGCTGCACGTGGATCATGGCTCCATGAGCCAGATCTACGTGTGCGTCTACCGCTCCCACACAGGGGACACTGGGACAACAAGGCTTTTCGAATACCTCAGCGAGATGGCTGACGATGCGCAGGTGCGGTTCCCGAACGCTGACCTGGTTTTCCTGGGGGACTTTAACGGTCATCACGTTGAGTGGCTGGGGTCCCTTAGGACCGATCATGCGGGACGAACCGCCCATGCATTCGCTCTCTCCCACGGGCTGACCCAGATGGTACGGGGGATCACCCGGATACCTGACAGGTCAGATCACACGCCCGCCTTGCTGGATCTACTGCTGACGAGTCGCCCAGCCGAGTACAGTGTGTCGGTACGCGCCCCACTGGGCACATCCGACCACTGTGTGGTGCACGCCAGCTTCCAAGTGCCACCACCTGCTCGTGCTGAACAAATGACTCGACGACTATGGCACTACTCGTCGGCAGACTGGGACGGTCTCCGCGATTACTTTGCGTCCGTCCCGTGGAGCCAGCGCTGCTTTGTAGGGAAGGCGCCTTCGGATAGCGCTGCTGCCATTGCTGGCGAGATCAGTCTAGGGATAGAATATTATATCCCTTTCACTGATGTCGCCAGCATCCGTAAGCCCCTGGTTCGGGCGTGAATGTGCCGAGGCTGTCCAGAAAAAACAGTCGGCATATCGCGCCTGGGTCAGGCTCGGGCGGCACGTGACCCGAACGTGAACCGCCTCAAAGCAGCGTACAATCGGGCCACTAGGTTCAGCAAGAGGGCCTTCAAGAGAGCGGATGCCCAGCGCGTCGCGCGGCTTGGTCAGGAGCTCACATCCCATCCCACGGGCAGCCGTGGATACTGGCAACTGGCCAAAGCCGTACAGTCAAATTTTTGTCAACCCTCGCTGCCACCACTGCGTTTTCCTGATGGATCACTGGCTCACAAAGCCCAAGAGAAGGCGGACATGCTCGCAGACCTCTTTGCGGCTAATTCCCGGGTCGATGACCGTGGCCTGCAGCCCCCCGCCATCGCCAACTGTGGCCACACTATGCCTGATATTGTTATCAGGCAATGTGATGTACGGGCAGTGCTGCGGTCACTCGACACGCGGAAAGCCAGTGGCCCTGACGGCATTCCGGCGGTGGTGCTACGAAAATGTGCTGCTGAGTTGTCTCCAGTATTAACGCGTCTGTACCGCCTGTCATACTCTACAGGCCTCGTGCCGGAGGCCTGGAAGGAGGCGAACGTACAACCGATCCCCAAGAAAGGGGATCGATCCGATCCAGGCAACTATCGACCCATAGCTGTCACCTCAGTCATTTGCAAGGTGCTCGAGCTTCTTATTAATAAGCAGCTCATGCGATACCTGGAGGATCACTCGCTAATCAATGATCGGCAATATGGCTTCAGGCCAAAACGATCAACGGGTGACCTCCTGGCATTCGTCACGCATGTATGGGGTGAGGCTATGGAAAAGTTCGGCGAGTCCTTGGCTGTTAGCCTGGACATCGCCAAAGCTTTCGATAGGGTCTGGCATGCTTCGCTCCTTTCCAGGCTTCCGGCATATGGTCTACCTCCTCAACTGTGCAGCTGGATTGCCAGTTTTTTAAACGAGCGCCGAGTGCGGGTCCTCTGCGATGGCCAGGCTTCTCGCTTTTTGCAAGTGAATGCCGGGGTACCGCAGGGGTCCGTACTGTCACCAACTCTCTTTCTTCTGCATATCAATGATATGCTTTCCCTCGGGAACATTCATTGCTATGCAGATGACAGTACATTGCACGGGAGTTACTCGGTTCGTCCGACGGCGGGGCGATCTGTGATAGAGGAGGAGAGACGACATCTCGTGGGTGATCTCGACCGAAACCTCGATAGTATCTCCCAATGGGGTGCCGAGAACTTGGTCGAGTTCAATGCCCACAAAACACAGGCGTGTGCATTTACAGCGAAAAAATCCCCTTTCCTTCCCCTACCCACTCTTCAGAATGCAATATTACCAATGAAGGACAATCTAGACATCCTTGGCATAGACGTTCGTCGAGAGCTCAATAACACAAAATACATTGAGAGATGTATTGGGCTAGCTTCGCGGAAACTAGGAATACTGAACAAGGTAAAGCGATTCTTTACACCGCACCAGAGGTGTCTGCTGCACAAAACGCAGATTAGACCCTGCGTTGAATACTGCTCTCACCTCTGGGACGGCTCCGCGAAGTATTTGCTGGATGCACTCGACGCTATGCAGCGACGCGCTGTTCGCATTATAGACTGTCCGGAGGTAACGGGAAGCCTTGAGCCGCTAGCCCAGCGCCGAACAATTGCTTCCTTGGCCGCGTTCTACCGTATTTACCACGGTGAGTGTTCTGAAGAGCTCTTCAACCTGATCCCACCCTCTCCCTTCCGATCCTGAACAACGCGTGCCGGGCAGAGATGTCACCCTCATACCGTGGAAACCGTCTTCGCGAGAACCGAGCGTTTTAAACGATCGTTTCTCTGCCGAACGATGGTGGCTTGGAACGCCCTGCCTGCGCACGTGTTTCCTCCAAAATATAACCCTGGGCTCTTTAAGCGAAGCGTGAAGAGGCACATTACAGGGTCGTCAAGTTGAGGGCCACTCTCTATAGTATTCCTGTGTACTGTGAGAGTCGCCCTCAATTGCCAGACGTCGCCTCAGCTTACCATCAGGCGAGTGGCGTCAATTTGTCGACCTAAATATAAAAAAAAAAAAAAAAAAAAATTGTATTCTCCAGATCCTCCACCGCAGAAATCATGTTCAGAGAAGCATTAACCAAAAGAAAGCAAATTAGATGCTTGCCAATATCCTGTTGACAACGTTAATGTGTTCTATCTGCATGCCAAATTTCAAGTCGATAGGTTTAAAATTGCGACTGGTATCGTTTTACATACATTTTCGATTGGGGCCATCTTAGAGAAGACTCCGCTACGCTCCGTCTTAACTAATTTATAAAGTAATGGTAAGTAAGATGTTAAAATTTTTCAAAACATAATAGCATTATTTTCAAGTGAAAATAATGCTATTATGTTTTGAAAAATTTTAACTTCTTACTTACCATTACTTTGTCATGGATCTTCGCCAGGTAACGCCTGTTTCTATCCAATATTTAATTTATAAAGGGTGTAAAGGGGTCCCTCCCACCAAGATATTAGGGTCCCAACGTTTCAAGTCAATCTCATCTACAAGTGGTGCACCTGTCGATCAACAGACTCAGACAAACGTAAAAGTTTAAAATTGCGACCGGTATCGATTTACATACAGTTTTGATTGGAACCATCTTAGAGAAGACTCCGCTACGCTCCGTATTAATTAAGTACACTAGGTATTCGCCGGAACGCGGGCGGTTACGTCGAAATAAATAAGAAGGAGAACGTAATTAATAACTTAAAAACTATAAAAGCCACATACACCAAAAACTATACAGCAAAGCACGTTAATGTGATCTATCTGCAGCCAAATTTCAAGTCGATAGGTTTAAAATTGCGACCGGTATCGTTTTACATACATTTTCGATTGGGCCAATCTTAAAGAAGACTCCGTTACGCTCCGTCTTAACTAATTTATAAAGGGTGTAAAGGGGTGCTTAAAAGTGCGAAAATTAAATAAGAAGTTGATGAATGATGATGATATGCTAAGCGAATACTGATACGGGAATACACAACCGTAGTATAACTTTTTTTTTTTTTTTTTGAATCCGCTGTCCGAGGGCGCGGCCGCACCTACGTCCATTGCCGAGCGCCTTCGGTAGAGACTGAGAGAATTCCCGGTGGCACCCGGCGGACTTTGGCCATCCGCGTGGCCACTGCGTGGTGGTCGGGTGGTACCCCGCATCTTTGAGGTCGGGTTTTATCCCGCGTCAGTGAGTGAAGGCGTGTGTGGGGTGCAGCCCCACATCACGCAGCCCTTCTAGCCTGCTTCTGTAAGGACGGTGGGTTGCTAATCCATCGTCCTCAGACCCCGATCATGGAGGTCGATGGTCCTGGGCGTAGTCACGTCTGCGGCGCCCTCGCCGCACACTTCGGAACTCAGCGGCGAGGGTACGCTCCCTCACCCTACCGGCCGCCTCCTTCACGAGCATTACCTGCTCGCAGAAGGATAACCGTAGTATACCTACCTACTTACATTATATTTATAGGTAAGTACCTACTTATAGGTTCATATAAGAAAAACAACAAGCCCAAACACGATGGGTTTATCATAAAATTATTTAATTTTCTCCACCTTCTATTATGTAAGTAGGTAGGTACTTATTACCATTTTATTTTATCAAGACAAATGAAAAGTCCATATGTGGGTAATAACTAATAATAATCTCCTCTCCTATAAGATAAGAAGTTAGAATACTGCCATCTATTAGGAAATAATCGGGACAATAGAAACTGTTCGTTCATACGGGATTAAAACGTAAAATACTGCCATCTATTATGTATTTTTCGCACACATAATATACCGCCATCTATTACGGGTTTTTTCGCACACAATACACTGCCGTCTATTAGGAATTTATCGAAAATTATTTAGCCAGTCCTATAGACGCCTTTAAAACGTCCCCATAATCTTCTATGAGATGGATCATCTGTACTAGTATAGTATTCTTATATCTGTGATATAAGTACGAGTATGACTTCACATTCGCAACTTTTAATTTGTACAGGTAAAACTTGTATGCAAATTGCAAATGTGACTTATGAGCATAGACCAATATACGCTGTCGCCGTATACGACGGGACAAGGCATTATGCATTTTCCCGATACATAAAAGTCTAGCATGTTTGGTGCGGGGGGGTCATCGACACGCACACATTCTCAGACGCTCAAACCCAATCGGGTGCCACTACGAAACTCACACATGACAATAAGAATAACACATTAACATTTTCACAAACACATACATATACATTTTATATCATAACACTATAATGACACTACCAAAAGTTACCGCCCACTATTGATGTAAAAGTGTGACTTTATTTGCTATTTCTAACTTAGGGTAGGTATTATATCAAACCTATACATCATATAAATCTAAACAACTAAATAAAATCGAGGAGTCTGTATACAGGGTATATCTATAGCTGTATACAGTGGACTATGTATACAGTTTATTTTTAAATCATAATGCTTAATGTCATAATTCAGTTTTCTATTTTTACTACAATCGATTACATGGTTACTAAGAACAGATCTTTGTATGTCTTATAGTTTCAGACTTTTCCATGCTGCCCATATAAATATTACACTCTGTATGTATAATAAATACCTACCCCATAAAATTAAACATTGGAATGAATTTTCGTAACTTTCGTTAACACTTGTGATATAGTAGCATCAACTCGATGGAGAATAAAATGAGGGTAAGGGCACTACGAGTACAACACCGATTTTATAAAAATAAAATAGTAAAGTAATGAAATAATTAACTCAACTAAGTCTAAGTAACACTATAGTCTCCAAGTACCCGTACCTTACAATTGAATGAAAACGGTCTATATTATACAACAGTTAGAATGTGGCTGGGCCAAGTTTATACTATAGATCTAACGGCTCGCTTTTGTAAAACGAAAATGGGACATTTATATCAGCACATTAATCCCACAGCAGAATGCTGTAAGTTATTCAAATTGTACTGTGGAAGCCGGGTACAATAAAATATTTTAATACAGCTACTCAAATGCCTAATTTTATTTACTTGCTATTTATTTTATGTAATGACTGACGTGTTTGTAGCAGAACTGAAATTACTCGCTACAAATACGTCACTCAGTCAGTCAGGCTCTACTGTAGTTTAGACATCGATAACCAGACCTAGGAACGTCGCGTCGTAGATTCAATGAGTTGCAACATTAGCCCATTAAGTGGATCGTCAGTTTCTACCTATCTTACGTTTTGGACGGTAAATTCAACGTATCCAATTGATTTTTTTATCATTAAGGCAGATACATATAATTTTGTATAAAACAAGTAAACAACATCCAAGATTGATGTTAACATTGTCAAACGTCTGTTGTTACAAAACAATATCCATAATTCCCTTACTCTCGGATCTTTCGGAAACCTGTAATAAAGAAATGAGCAAAAATATCGTCGAAGTATTTATTAGGTTTATTAGGTAATTCTTAAGTATAATAAAAAAATTATACAACTAGACTCAATATTATACCTATTAAACTTATCAAAACCTTTATTAAAATCGAGATCATAATATACAGACCTACGTAATTTAAATAATATTCAAACCAGTAATTTATATTGCACCTCTTTGCATTTTCAAGGTATTTTATCGATACCTAACTTGGTACATCACTCCGATACAGACACTATAACTGTGTATTTGTTGCCATGGCAACACCCATGTCAGTCGTTTGACATGTTTGACTGATTTGCGAATTGTATGAAACGACCGACTTCGTGTTGATAGAAAAATCCGAAATAATGAGACTTTGATTATTATAAACAAAGAAATTTGTATTATTATTTGATTAAAAATACTTACCTATGGAAGGTAATACCATCTTTTTGTAAACTAGATGTGCCTGACCTTTTTTTGCAACAAAAAACTGAGCAGGTTGGCATTTTTGGGGATGACAATAGCCGCGCAACTAGATCTAGTCTAGTAAGTTGTCAAGACGCCAATTTGTTTTATTTCTGACTTATGACCTAAGGTCATGTGAGCGAGGGGAACGCCTGCTAAGGCGGCGGTGTGCTTATGAGTGACCCTGTATAAATCGATGATTTTGTTGATGCAAATATTACTATTCTGATTTGACATTCATTGTCACACTAAAAACTATTTTTGCCACCAACCTACTTAAGACTTAAAAATCTTCTACTTTTCTGACGGCTTCCTGATACCAATCGTGAAGTACGTCAACTCACCAGTTCGAACCTTCTTTTGTTTAAAATTAATGTCAAAATTTGTAGAAATATGTTACTAACCATTTTAGAATAAATATAAATATAATCCCATCCCCAAAATATATAAAAATGGTAAAGCAGGATGATGGACTTTTTCTACTCGAAGTACTGGTCGACAAGGTTGTTTTCAAGAAGAGCCCTTGTTTTTCTGATAAAAATTTTAGGACATGCGTAAATATACAATGTCCTTCAGTTGACCCGCTAGAAATATGTGACGATGACTCTGGATCCTGCAACGCTAAAGGAGGAGGACCCTTTGAGAAATTCTTCAATAGCGGAAAGTCTTGCCTTTTCTCATTACAAAAATCTGATATCGATAAAGCTATGTTAAGCTTTCCCGTAAATGCCACAGTCTATAATTCCCTTCCATGCGGTTGCCTACCTACGAAAATATTAATTGGGGAAGCTACCATAGATATGACTAAGGAATTTGTACAAGCACGCAGAATGTTCTTAGAAGACCCTACATGTGTTAGCTATGAAGCTCTAAAGGACACTTTTCATCTTCAGGGCCCAGATAAGTCTGAAGCGGGGCAAATTATTATGTATCTGCGCTTTTCCTGCTTTGGAAAACTTATAGTAACAAAATTTCAAGGAGGACCGGTTCCGTCTAATTTAGCTTCAGGTGGAAATGCCGCGGTTGGGAACCGTACATGTTTTCCCAGTAACGATCCTTGCGTTTGTGGAGCAGCAAAGTCAAGTGGTAAAGAATCAGGTCCTGTTAGTGGTGGTCCTTGCAAGCCAGGTGAACAGATTGTAGGTTATGGACTTTGCCCACCAGGTATTTTTTTTAAATATTATATCAGTTCTTTTTATGGTAATATGGGTTTATAGGTACTTTGAAAAGAGTAATTTTATTTCATTTTCAGCGAGGGATCCTTATAATACTATGCCGTGTGAAGAACCAGATGACCCATGTTATTGCACGGGCCCTAAACCACCAAAACCACAACAGCTGGCATGCAGAAATACACAAGAATACTGTCTGCATTTACCAAAAGGTGAGAATTTTATTCGTGTTTCTGTATATAACTGGACCATAATTTGACGTTTCAAATTTTGACCATTTATATACGTAAATAAACTTTTGCTAGTTTCCGATCCTTGGGGCAATTGTGTGCAGGGTTCACTTAACATACGATACAATGTGATTCGGCGTAATTTTCCAACCCTACCCACCGCTGGCCCGGCGTTTATAATATATTAATAAGTAGGTATCAGTTTAAGTAATCATATTATCTTATACATAAAAAGACACCTTAAATACCAAAGTAGATGTTTGTGGGTCGTACAAATATTGATTCCCACCAATAAATACTAGACCTACAGTGCAGCAATTAAGTAGGTTAAAAATAAGTTTCTTAATGGCCAGGTCCCACTAAAGGATTTGAAGAGATAGGCACCAGATTGACTGGAAACGAGCTAAAGATTAAAGTGCCAGCCTCATCAGCTGTCATCAAGAAGATAAGTCAAACTCATTGCTCAATGCAAAGCCCTTATTCGCAAAGTAAACAAGATGGACCATGCGCCCCACCCTGTGGGAAAAATAAGATAAGTCTGGCTTTACCTAACGAGGCTACATGTTGTCGTGGAGTGAAACTACAAGGTACACAGTTTACGTGTACCACAGAAGGGTGTATACAAGCACAAAAACATCTAACAGGAAAGGGTGAAGTCGCCAAACTACAAGAGTTGTCTACTAAAGACTGCTATGTTTTTAAAGTAGCAAAAACTGCCATGCAAGGAGATAGAAAATGCACTCTAGAACTTGAATTAGTTACACCAAAATCGGGCGAAAAGCAGGATCCTATTCGCAAACAAAATGTGAGGCTTTCTACGGAACATGACTGCTATTGTACCCGGGCGGCAAGTAGACCGCGAAGAAAAAAGAAACCATAATTTCGGTCATTATTGTTTTAGTTACTACATGCGTATACATCTATACTTATAATAAATCTGTAGAAGTGAAAATTCTGTACATTGAAAAAGCAGAGGGTGTTACTAGACCGACACCAAACCCAAAAATGTGATTAAAAAATTTTTTGTCTGTCTGTCTGTTCAGGCATCACGCAAAAACTACCAGTTCGATTACGATGAAACTTGGTATAATTATTCTTTAATATCCTGGGCACCACACTGGGTACTTTTCATCCCGGAAAAATATATACAATAAAAAACAAACTTAATTTTGCGGTTCGATCCCTAGACCCGAGTACTGTACCAACCGCAAATAATAAGTTTGTCGTAGGTTTTTTTTGGAACGAAGTTCCATATCGCGCGTTGCGAAAGGAGGCTAGACGGAAAAAAATAAGAACAAAATTTCGTCCGACACTTTGAAGACCGAAACTTTTTGCTATAGTTGTAAGCCGTGCGGCGTGCGCGTTTCTCTGTCTGTCTATTCATGTATATATGTGTATATATATATATCTTTATATAATGTATATATATTACATATATATAAATATATATATATATTTTTTTACCTTTTTTTCTTTTTTTTTTCTTTTATTAATCGAAAGGAAAGAAACAGAAACTTCTCAAGTTTTTTTATATTGGGTTCGCAAATTGACGCGGCCCGCCTGGTAGTAAGTCGTGACGACGTCTAGCGATTGTGGGCCACCCTCGCAGCACACTATACTATAAGAGAGTGGCCTTTAACTTGACGACCTACTGTTGTGCCTCTTCACGCTCCGCTTAAAGAACCCAGGATTATATGTGGGAGGAAACACGTGCACAGGCAGGGCGTTCCAGGCCACTATATCGCTCGGCAGAGAAACGAAAGTTGAAAACGTTCGGTTCTCGCGAACATGCTATCCACTGTGTGGGAGTGACATCTCTGCCCGGCACGCGTTGTTCGGGATCGGAAGAAAGAGGGTGGGATCAGATTGAAGAGCTCTTCAGAACAGGTTACATCACCCGCAGTGGAGTTCACTAAGGGGCGCTGCACACGGCTAAGATACTATAATATTTTAACTTAAGATACAATATCGCTCGCCATACAATTCAATGGACTATCACACACGACGAAGATCATCATTCACCGAGCCTTTTCCCAATGCAGTTGGGGTCGGCTTTCCAGTCTAACTGCGATTCGGCTGAACTTCGATATTTTCCGTGAAACGACTGCCAACTGACCTCCACAACCCATAGGCAATAACGAAGTTCTGTAGTTGGCCCCGTCAGATTTTTGATTTAGGGCTCCAACTACCCCTAACGACTGCCATAGATGATCGTATAACAACTGGGACCGACGGCTTAACGTGCTCTCCGAGGCACGGAGGGGTCTCAGTGTCTTAAGCAATGGTCACCCATCCTAAGACCGGCCTGACTCGATGTTGCTTAACCTTTGCAATGTGTTAACATTGTCGGTTACCACTAGACCGAGCCCCTCTAGATAATAAATAATATTTCATATTTTCGGATCTTAAAATGAATTTTTATAGTATAATAGAGAATATTATAGAAGATATAATAGAGAAACTGTTGTAGGAGGGCTTTATGAACGCAATAAAACCCAAAACAATGGTTTTTAGAACTTTTCTCTGTTTGTCTGAATGTTTGGACACGCTAATCTCAGAAATGGCTTAACCGATTTGAATTTTTGATTTGTATTTGCGGTTTGGTTTTCATTGGCTTCATAAATAAAAAAGTTATGTAGATCTAAAGTAATACGCAGGCGGAGCTGCGGGCAACAGCTAGTATTTAATATATGTATATATTCTATTGCCGCGTAATCTTTTACTCTTACTTAATAGTATCCTTCGTATAGCGATTAATAACTTACCCCTTATATGATGAACGAAATTGTGCAGATTCCAAATGCCTTCGGACTCCTGCGCTATGAATCACAAACAACCCCACTTTACCACAACGTCCGATGGAGTTGGAGATGTTTAAAGAGACGAACCGGGGAATCTCATGCCAGTTACAGCTCCTAAATATTCAGGAGTTGTATATGACTTCCCAGATCAAATAATTAGGCTTCGTGTTAAGAAAACTATAGAGATGCCAGGCCGCAAGTCCAAATCGGACTATTCATTTGTAACACCTGTCCGAAACAAAAAACTGTAGATACCCGTCACAGACAACCGCACTGCCTAGTACGTGCCCTGCTGTACAGGCTGTTGTGCATTAAAACCATGTTGCTATTGAAAATAAATACTTGGGTACTTCTGTTTAACCCAATACATTAAACATTTTGATAGAAACTGGTTGTTTCAATTTAACACACTAATAAGTTCTTGGTCATTTAATAATATCAATATAATATATATATTATATTGATCATATATCATGATATATCATATATATATCAATAAATATTAATTAATATCTTAACTAACTCTCCTATTTTTGTTGTATACTAAGTTTTAATACAAATTATAATGTAGTCCACTCGTCCTAGGTGTCCAGTCGAGTTTGCAGTTTTATGAAGACGTGAAGCAGGACCAAATAATGAATATTGAGTCAAGCCTAAACAAAGAGATAAAATACCTTCAGGCTGCAGACGATCTTCTAATCAATTTGTATAAAGCTGGGTCTTCAATAGCATACTCTGAAACGGTTACTAATTTGAACGACTTTACATATGATTATATCTTATCGAGTATATCGTTTCAAGAAGAAATTGACTTGATCGGGAATTTATATAATGTAGGTTCTAGTAATTTACAAGATACATTTTTAAAGAAATCCAATCGCGACTCCGAATCATATAATGATTTTCCAGTTCAATCTAAGGTTTTTTTCGGGAAAGAAGAAATGGTTTTTATGACGCTTTTGAATGATTATAAATGTGGTTTAAATAAATTGCGTTCGTCTGGGACGCAAGCTATAGCTTCAGTCAACAAGTGCTTGCAAGTATCTGGCGCCACAAAACACACAAAATATGAATTGCCCAGTAGTGGTTGGTCGACAGCTACCACGTCCTCATTTCCCTATACATTGGACAGTTTGACAAATTTAACTCGTGCAAATGAAAAGCATTCTGACTTATATTATTTTGAAAGAAAGAGTTGTATCCCTGGAAGAAGTAGTGATGTGGGGATGGGATTTCAAGCACCTACAATGAAAAATCGAAGATTAGACCAGTGTTCAGTACCATCTTGTGTAATGAGGAGAACAAGTGGTGTGCAGACCAAACCCAGTCAAAGTTCATCGGCGCAGACTACCAAGAATAAACCTAAAGCAGATTCTATAAACAAGCGCAAATCGTGCCCTATTGCAACACCTGGTGTGACCAAAGGACACATGGCTGTGACACTATCGCACATGCGCATATTTCCAAAACCACCATGCCCTGTTTACGGAAACGCTCCATGTATGGTGAAAAAATGCATGGTTACCTTATCACCACCACAGAATGATCTAGCACCAGTCAAAATTACAAATGTCTCGAATCCTCGTCGTGGTGTATTCGAAATAGTCATACGTAAATTAACCGGTGCACCTTTAGCAAGGAATGAGTTGATATTAGAATGGGTTCCACCTCGACCGGGTTTAAATGATACAAGACCACCAGAAATGGTATCCTGCCGTCCGAGTAAGGCCAAATGCTGTAAAAGAAAATGTAGTAAACCATTACCCTGTGGGTTTCCTTGCAAAAGACCATGTGGCCCTCCATGTAGGTCCCCGTGTGGGTCTCCGTGTGGTAAATCATGTGGACTACTATGTGGACTACCATGTGGGATGCCCTGCAGAGTGCGAAGTAAGCCCTGTAAAAAACCTAAACCACGATGTAGGACGCCATGTAAACCACCTTGCAGGCGCTGTAAATCGCCATGTAAACCGCTTTGTGGAGCATCATGTAGGCCATCATATAGTCCACCATGCAGCCCTCCTGGTTGTAAACAACCATGTGGCTCACCATGCCGATTATCATATGGATTATTCCCATGTGCATCACCATGCGGATCACCTTGTGGTGCACCTTGCGGTTCCCGTTGCAGAAGAGCCTGTTCAAAACCATGTAGGAGGTGTTGCAAGAAACCACCAGTATGCAGACCCATATGTGGTTCGCCATGTAGACCACCATCACCATGCTGTAGAAGTCCTTGCAGCTCACCGTGTCTAAAACCTTGTCCGGTAGGACATAAAAGACCACGAAGATGGTGTAGTCTACCAAAATTGAGAGCACATCGTAAGAAAATATCTCCATGCAAGAACCGTTCCGGCTGCCCTATAGCTCTTTGTCGCAGTGGGCCATGCATTGGCTTTTGCCCCACGCCCTACATAGTTAGGAAATGTAGTACTTTTTTCTACTGTCCACCACGAAAATATAGCCCTTGCCCACCTTGCTAACCGTCAAAATTGCTTCGCCATTTTTATCTACAAGTTGTGACTACACCAAAAAAAGAGTAGGTACATATTCAATATGAAATAAAGTAATTTTACATGCTTTACATATTTGTTTTGCCAATTTTAAAAAAGCACAATGCGCCGTACTATTGCTACATTTTTAGTAGCAATAGTTCGGTAAGTAACATAAGCAAAGAAAATACAATAACATTATAATTATTTTAAAATGAAGAAGTAAAGAGAGCCATTTTATATAAAAATAGATCCTTTGTTGCCCGTGGTACTTTATAATATTATGGTCAGTCTCTCTAATCTTGAAGGCTCATGTTGTTATGTATCCCTGGTACATTTGAGGTTTGTGTCTTTTATAATGGACAATCATTTTTATCTGTACTCGGTGCACCTGTTGACACATTTAAATAAACTAAATGGATCGAGATTCGAGTGAGATTTCGAGAGTGCTTATGTAGTTCTGTAGTCCTAGTATTTTATTCGAGGTTCGTGTCATATATAATAAAAGATGGCCTCACAATCAATGTGACTAACGAAATATGGGTACAATAAACAGCTCTGTCTACCTCATCAAAGCAGAAGAATCTATATGACATTTATTAAGCACGATCAAAGGTGTACGGTTTCTGAAACAAACTTCTTCGAACACATTTTGAATAAACCAAACTGAGCGAGATAAGAGTTGGCGAGTGCTCTTTTGTAGTTCTGTACTCCTAGTACTTTTGTTGTTTGTGTATCTTATAATAGAGAGTTAAGGGACCCAAGCGGCTCTGGTAAGATATATCTATACTGCCCTACTAAGCGCATGATACATTTTTTTGTCCCGATGAAAAATAAAGAAATGTGTCAACGCCGCCCGCCTGGTGGTAAGTCATGACGACCTCTAGCGATTGTGCGCCATTCTCACAGCACACAATACTATAGAGAGTGGCCCTCAACTTGACGACCTACTTATGTGTCTTTTCACGCTCCACTTAAAGAACCCAGGGTTATATGTGGGAGGAAACACGTGCACAGGCAGGTGAGGCAGGGCGTTCCAAGCCACTATCGTTCGGCAGAGAAACTAACTTTTAAAACGTTCGGCTCTCGCGAACATGCTATCCACTGTGTGGGAGTGGCATCTCAGCCCGGCACGGGTTGTTCGCGATCGGACGGAAGAGGGTGGGATCAGATTGAAGAGCTCTTCAGAACACTCACCGTGGTAAATACGGTAGAATGCGGCCAAGGAAGCTATTGTTCGGCGCTGAGCTAGCGGCTCATGGCTTCATTGTTATTGTATTTTTTTTTGCTTACGTTACTTACCGAACTATTGCTACTAAAAATGTAGCAATAGTACGGTGCATTGTGCTTACCGGACTACTGCGAATAAAAAGTAGTAGTTCGGTATACCGGACTAACCACCGGACTACTGCTAATAGGCCTGGACAGTAGGTCGGTATGGACGTGTTGCGCGTGTCGTATAATGAATAAGAAAGGCTTAGCCTATTCGTAAATAGAGGTCTTGTAGGAAATAAACTGAATTACGTACCTACTATTCATAGTATTCTATGTATATTCTATGTCTCACATAACATACAAAGCTATATACTAGTCAGGAAGCCAGACATACATCACGTCTATATCCCACAAGGGGTAGGCAGAGGTGTACCTCACACCCACACTTATCTTAGTACCTAATCTTGTTGGTGGTGAACTACCACCAACATAATAATTAATATACTCGTACTTACATTATGTAACTACGTTACATAGATCCCTAAGCAGATCCCAGGTACACTGTATAGTTATTTTATAATCTATGGTCAGCTGACATTCACCCGGCGTCCGCAACACCTGTGTGGCGCGACGTGTCATTCTACGTTCGCCATCTTTGAGACGTTTAAACTATTTTTCTCCACAAAATAAGCAATATAAAATCCAAAAACTATTAAAAGTGAAGTGTTTGTGTAATAACAGCATCTCAGCACCGGCTTCCACCAGATTCAAGATACACGGTTGTAAGGAACGGGTGAGTCAAATCCGCTTATTTACCACCGTTCACCTGCTGAGACCACCTGGGTGTACCGTGGGAAGTTTTTTTTTACAACGGAACACCTGTGACCACCTGGGTGGACCGTGGGAAATATAAATTTTCCACCGTCTTTCACCGATTGCCTGGTACTTTTACCGGAATAATGAGTTCAAATATTCAATCGGTTTTCACTGAATTTAAAAGAATTGTGGACGGTGGAAATTTTATATTTCCCACGGTCCACCCAGGTGGTCACAGGTGTTCCGTTGTAAAAAAAAACTTCCCACGGTACACCCAGGTGGTCTCAGCAGGTGAACGGTGGTAAATAAGCGATTTTTTCATTACTTTTGTGGCTTAAGATGCTCTTCCCTCCTACATCCAATTTTTGTGCCATAAAACTGATATTTAGGTATTCATTGAAAAACATTGTGCCTTCAAATGTCTTTACCAATTTTGATTTATATAAACCAATAAATAAACAGTATTCAGTGATTACATTTTTTGCATCATTTATTATTAAAACCATTACTATAGGGAGCTGTGAACATCATAGAAAGCGTACCTAAATACAACTTTGCCAAACTAAGCCAAACATTAAATTTAAAAAAGTCTGAGTACGTACTTTTTCATGGTCACCCTACTCCATAGCAATGTTGGGGTTTTGTTTCGAAAGCTTAAAGCGTAAAGTTTCAGGATAACTTTAATGAAGCTAATATGATCGTCACGATAGCGTTTCGTTACCGTCACTAATGTTTAATGCAAGTTTCAAACTCGTAGGAGCTTCTGTCGTCAAAATACAAGTGGGCGTAACGTTCAGAATTATGAACCTTGCGCCCATCTTATATTTCGAGAATGGGTGGTCATAAGAGATTCAAACTTGGATGTAGCATTAGTGACGACATCGTAACGAAATGTGACAACCTAAAAAGAAATAGAAATGCAGTGATTTATGAGTAATTCAAAGAAAACTGCTGGGCGCAAGGTGTAAAATCGACACGTTTCAACATCCAATATCTACAAACCCAAGGCGTCACAAATTTGGAATAAGGTTGAGATATGCGTCACATTTTCGTCACTGGAAGATGCGATACTTACCACGCCGCTAGCAACTTGGGCGCAAGGTTCTGAGGTTAATGCAATTTGTACGTTGTTCAGTTTAAAGCATGCATTCCAGGCTTTTTAGCGGGAAGAAATTGCTATACCAACCTACTAATTATTGTGTATGCATAGCGAAAATATCCATAGGTGTGAAAGAGAAAATGCAAGCCCGATTGCTTCGGGAATACATTGCGGCTACTTACACCTATGGCATCCGCGCGCTCAACACCGTACACAATACATAGCCTACGGTTCGGTTTACAGTAACTATAGATAGGTGATTGAATGAGAAAGATTTACGCAAGAATTAGAAATATTAATAAGCGCGCGAAATTTTTAAATGTTTTAGGGGGCAAAATTTAAAATCGTTTTGGACGCGTTCCGGGCTTATGTGAATGTATGGAACATTCGCCACTGCTGGCAAAATGTGTTCGTAATGAACACCTCTATCTGCCGTTTCGGGGATAAAGACGTGTAGTGTGTATTTATAAAGAAATTAAAGTATAGAATCATTAACCAAACTTTATAATTAAGATAGTTACATATATAGGGACATACATAACCTGTAGCACAAGTGCCTAGTGCAAGTCCTTATCCGTAGGCAGCCTGCAGTAGTGTGTAGGCCCCTTTACATAGCGACTGAATATTTAAAAATATCCTTCATCATCGGACAAGGGTGACTGGTGTGCCGAAGGCTCCCAGTCCGCGGGCCCTGGGAGTAATAACTTGGGAGGTGCTTCGCCACCACGCACCCTCAGGGCATACACTGCCATCTCTACCTTGGCCACGTTTGTGCGAGTCACGCTAAGCTTCTTGCTCAGTATACGGTTACCAGTTACACCTGAAATCAGACATTGTAGTCCATTGAATAAGGGCCATAGATATTCTTAACCAACTTCCAAAAAAGAGGGTTCATACTGTTTTTTTTTTGCATGCAACCATTGTGGAGAAATTCACCAAAAACTGATTACGCTGGGCGAACGTTGTCCTGGCGGAACTTTTTTTAATCCATGGACTTAGAAGAAAAAAAATGTGTCCAAAAATTAGTTTGTATTTGTGTGTAATTGTGTAGGTATGAATAAAATTAGTGCATGCATAAACTTCGGAGAACTTCAAGTGTCCGCTACGCGAACGTTTGGCCATTTGCTAGTTTTCATATAAAGCGCTTATATAGAGAGCTGTAGATTTTTACATACGTCGCGTCGTTTTGAATTTGTTTAAAAACAGATTTAGCAAAAATCGTAGGGTTTAAAAGATAAAAATATAAACGTAAAATACGCTTATTAGGTCTTAGTTCGTAAAGTATGCACTTTGGGGTCTAGATTTCACGTTTATACAAACCTTGTAAGAGTGTCTGCAACATCTTGCCAAGTATCAATGATGTTCCGTTAGTAATTAGGAGTTATAGGATAATTTACCATGAATAGACCACTGTTTACAAAGCAGTCAAATATCACGACGTTCTAAAGGTATAGTAAAATGTATTCCAATAATTAGTTTATTAATTCAACTACTCACGTGCAAAATTTCATGTCATTAAGTTCAGTAATTAAAGAGAAATTATTAAAATACTGACAAAGCACCGAAAACCTACATAACCCGACCAAGTTCGGATCGCTACAAAAAAGCGGCCGTGCCATATATCTAAGTAACGTTCTTAACCTTCCAGTATAGTATTTATTAATATGGTACAGTTGCGTACACAAGCGTTAGGAAAAATTAAAACAATTGCATTTCTTGAATAAAAAATATTTTTTTAATAATAACGCCACTATCTACGATAAAAATAAATCTTCAATTAACAAGTACTTCTCTAATTAAACATCCGTATACTATAAAAATATTTTTAATTATTATATCGTTTATTCTTTTATATTCTTATTTTATACATTTTTAAATACATTTATTAGAAACACAAATACATTTAAAAATATAAAAAATAGTGACCCAACAGTAGCGGAGTAGGACCCAAACTACCGGAGGTGGAGGCTACAGACTGAGAAACCTCCTAACAATACGGCACGTGTCGAGGATAACAGCCTTCTAAATCTGACTCTTGATCCAACAATCTAACGAGAGATGTTGAACGAGACTCTTCGCTATTAATCCGTTTGCCTAAACGACCACCGGGACAATGATCGTCGAGTCTACGTCCCACATGGCGGTTATCTCGAAGGACAGATCAAGGTATTTACTAAGTTTGTCCTTCTCTGCCTTCACGAGATTTTCGTCATGCGGGACGGCGATATCGACGAGCACTGCCCGACGCTGGGTCCGATTAACCAACACGATATCGGGCCTATTGGCAACAATAGTCCTGTCCGTGATGATTGATCGGTCCCAGTAGAGCAATGCACGACCATATACAAGAACTGGCACTGGTGTGTACTTATAGTACGGTACTTCAAACTCAATAAGTCCATATTGAAGAGCAAGTTGCTGGTGGATGATCCTGGCTACTAGATTGTGCCTATGCAAGTACTCGGTGTTAGCAAGATACGAACAACCGGAAATAATATGGCGAAGTAATTCACCAGGACGGTGGCATGCTCGACAAATGTCGACCGTACCGCCCTTCATGGTGTATTTCCGATAGTTGTTCGTCTTGATAACCTCGTCTGCAATTGCACAGGCAAAACCTTCAGTTTCCCCAAAGAGGTCCCCATAACGCAGCCAGTTCACCGAAGCGAGCAGGTCTACGTCGGGTCCTGTTAAGACCCGATAGAACCGCCCGTGTAGCTCCTTACTCTTCCATACGTCCCTACGGTCTTCAGTACCCTAGCACCTTCGGTTTACGCCAGTTCTCGTTAGCCAAGGAAAGAGGTGTCAGGCCCTTGTCAACCATCACGACATCGCAATGAATGTCACACCCGTTCTGTAGATAGTACTCTCTCAGACTGCACACTTCACGGTTGTGGAGGTTCTTGGCATTCAAAAAGCCTCGACCCCCCCACTTCCGCGGAATGTACAGTCTCATGGCAGAAGATCGTGGGTGTAACATTCGATGCAATGTCAGTTGTTGACGGACTCGCCTATCCAGGGCGTCTAGTTCCGTTTGCGTCCACCTAAGTATGCCAAAGGAGTACAACAATAAAGGTATCACCCAACCGTTGAAAGCCCGCATTTTGCTACCACCGGACAAAGAACTGTTAAGAACTTTTGTCAGGCGGCCAAAAAAACGTTTTTCACCGATTTCTTAATATCCTCTACCGCTATACCCAATGACTCTGACATACCTTGGTATTTGTATGTTTCGGTCTCGGAGAGAGATCTGAGAGTTATTATCCCAGAAAGTTGTAAATTCGTTGAATTTACAATTTTCTGTATTTACAATTTTTAATTATTAATAATTGATGGTTATTATTTATTTCTCGCCACCTGTTACGTAGAAACCCAAAAATTGGCGAAATGTGGGTGTCACAAAAATGTCACACCTCTGTCTACCCCTTCTGGGACAACAGCCGTGAGCATATGAATGAATGAATGAAAATACAGAAAATAAGCCGCTTATCGCTCGCTGCGCTAAAATATTTTTGATCAATTCATAACTACAATATTTAGACTATTTAACCAAAGGACTAGCCTTAAATAGAAAAATAAATGACCTATAAATTATATCGAAACAACAATTGTGTTATCACCTGTACCAATTCAATACCGGTGTTATACTGTAAATTTTAGAATGTTACCTAAATAAATAAACTTGGTCGGGTTATGTAGGTTTTCGGTGCTTTGTCAGTATTTTAATTGTTTCTCTTTAATGACTGAATTTAATGAGATGAAATTTTGCACATGAGTAGTTGAATTAATAAACTAAGTATTGGAATACATTTTACTATGTAATGCCTTTAGAATGTCGTGATATTTGACTGCTTTGAAAACAGTGGTCTGTTCATGGTAAATTGTCATATAACTCCTTAATTACTAACGGAACATCATTTATACTTGGCATGATGTTGTAGACACTCTTACAAGGTTTGTATAAACGTGAAAAACTAGACCCCAAAGTGCATACTTTACGAACTAAGTATTTTACGTATTTTACGTTTATATTTTTATCTTTTAAGCCCTACGATTTTTACTAAATCTGTTTTTTAAACAAATATAAACAAATTCAAAACGACGTATGTAAAAATCTACAGCTCAAGCGCTTTATATGAAAACTAGCAAATGGCCAAAAGTTCGCGTAGCGGAAACTTGAATTTCTCCGAAGTTTATGCATGCACTAATTTTATTCATACATACACAATTACACACAAACATTTTACAACAATTACACAAAATCTTTTATATCTGCATAATTAAAATCTTTAAATTCAACAAAATTCCGGTGCGCGAACACACATAACGACAATATACTTGTGGTATTGAAAGTTTTTAGGCTTGGACAACCGAAATTGAAATGATGAGGCGGAGAGGCAGATATTATTCAGGAGTCAGGTAGTGTACATAGTGTCTGTATGTAGTCCGGTAACAAAAACTTATTCTGTGTCCACACATTCGTCGTATAGCGAGGGAAATGGCAAAGAACATTGTGTGGACACATTACTAGCCTCGCCTCTCGCATGAGTCGAAGACAAAAACTGCTTAGTAATAGCCCCTAAGATAATAAATAAATGATATCTCATTGGGTCCCATTCATGTAATCTAAAAAAAACAATTATTATTAAAAAGAAAACTTACCAAGAAACCCTGAATACAAATCCCTCACAACTTGACAAGCTTCAAAGCATTCATCACTATCTCCACTTGATATACTGTTGATGGACTTCCTCATTAGTTCTCCTGTCAAGTCGGCCAAACCCATCATGTAATCAAGCCCTGGTATCATTGTAACCACAATTCTTTCTACTTCATCTTCTTTTATTTTAAAGCAAAATTCTTTCTCAACTTCGGGGAGTGATATTATCTGTTTTGTAGCCATCAATGAATAGAGGGTTCTGGCTTCAATATACTCCTGGAATCCAGCTGTGACGGCCCTTGAGTGCAAGTGAGCAGGACTGTTCTCAAGCTCCAACCCAATACTGTTGATGGGACCCTTGATGAGCTTCTGAATTCGTTCACCAGCTTCTTCTAACACTTTCCCCTGAGAATCCTTACTGAAATAATAAATAATCAGTTTAGATTTGAATTTTCTTTAAAACTAAATAATACACTTGCACTTTATATTACACACATTACCAAAGACATACAGAGGTGATATAAAGGAGGGAATAAAGTAATGTGTATAAAACTTCTAATTACAGGGACAATTGCAGAAAATTATGAACATCGATGTACAGAGCAGCTTTTAATTGTCATTGTTAGACAAAAGCAACACTTCTGTGTTCTTTTCTTTGATATAATATGTTTCTACATACTCACGTAATCGATGAGTGCAATAAGAATATAATTCTTTTACTCGCGATAGTGATATCTCGTGACAGTTTGACGAGTCTCTCATGCCTGTCTTGGCGGTCAGTAAGCTTCAGTGCCGCATCTCTGAAAATCGCCAGCACAGGACTATCGGCTGGTAAAGACACTGCGGTCTCTCTAGCGACTGAAGACAGAGTGTGATTCGAAGTACTGCTGCGATTGCCTCGGTTATGATGTCTTCCTAAAATAAAAAGATTAGTTGAGTATGTACGTACAGGGAATATATTTTTAACGTTTTGCTTATTTTTCTTACATACCTTGATTAGACATTGCTAGCTGCAAGGTAATGAAATTATGAGCCAAGGAATATTATTAAATATAGAAGGAGAAGAGATTACTAGTTTAGTAAACAAGGTTAATTATTTATTATTGGGGGTTTTTATTCATAATGGGTATATTATTTTTCTTATTTTAGTTAGGTAGGTATGTACCTCAAAGAGAATACAATCAATACTACGTAAGAAGTAAGAAGATATACCTATGTATGTATTACCAATACGTAAATAAATTTTATTTCATTTCTTGTTCTCTCTCTTCCACTTACACAGAGAGTACAATACAATGCTCTCTTCTCTTTCCGGTTAAGCGCTGTACACATCGTTCGGATGTCCGCGCATAGACAACAAAACTCTGTCCAACAGATGTGAACGGGCTTTCGGACTGTCCGATTAGGACCGATTGAATGAATGGGTGAACTAACAGTGTGACCAAGTTCTTCAAGAGTGTGACCAACCTAAATAATTAGTGGTTGGATAAAACTTGGGTGGGGATTCCAAAAATAAGCTTTTCTAAATTGTTATACACTGAATATGGAGTTGTCGCATGGACCAAAATCCTTATTTGTCCTTCATACAGGTGTAAATAATCAATTTACTGAATAAAAACACCCAAACTCCAACTTCTTGTATTTAAAGGTGGGTTTAGACTTTTAGACCAAACGAACGAGTGCTCATTATATAGGTTCTACTTAAAATTTCAAATATCGGAAATTCCTTCGCTATTCTATCTTCGCTTGCATAGATTCTATGAAAGAGATGAAACAGAGAAGGAATGTTTAAAATTTAAGTGATACGTTAATGTTAATGTTAATGCCCAAAACACCTACAGATGAACGGATAAGGCTACGACTAACATAAAAACTAGGTAAGTACTAGTTTTTTAATTCTTAATTGTACAAATTTACAAAACACAACAAAACAATGGTAAGTAAAAATTTTTTAAGAAAAAACTTTTTAGCATTAATTAATAGCATTAATTTTTCGCAGAATCAAAAGGACAACAAAACGTCGACAATTGTTTCGCCTCTAAACGAGGCATTATCAAGACTGTCTCAGAGAGAACAGCAAAATTCGTGGTTGGAACGTGTTTGCTTATAAGTAAACGCGTGCAAATTTCATTATCGCGATGTAGGATTCTTTACAATAACCAATGTGGGTAGAAACCTCAGATCATGCTAACTAAGTTCCAAAAATAGGTATTCACCAATACTTGACCTTATCTGTTTGATTTAATTACTGTCTCTTGATAAGTTGCATAGAAAACCCAAATAACACACACAAACCAACAACAGATGTGTCTGTCTGTTCGCAAACAGATTAAGTAAGGGAGATGTGTGAAAATCTATTTGTTCTTTGAGTAAGGTATCCGCATCTCTTCTAACTATTTCTAGCCTTTCCCAAACACTTAACTTGAACCCTTTCTCACATAACCGTAAAACTTTAAAAGTGTTACTATTGTTCAAGGAATGACCAGTGTCAAGAAGATGCTTCGCGAAGAGGGACCTTTCAGGACAACCATTGCGGGACGCCGCTCTATGTTCCTTATATCTAATATCGAAGGACCTGCCAGTCTGTCCCACATACTTCAAACCACATTCATCACAACTCAACAAATAAACACCTGATCTGCGTGAGACCGACACCGAATCCTTGCCATTACACAGCTCCCTCAAGGCATTCTGAGTTCTAAAAGCAACAAATATACTACTTTCCCTCATGATCTTAGCTATACTCAACGAGACGGGACCCACGAACGGCAAACAGGCCGTGTACTTCCTAGGTGGATCTTGAATCGGATATAATAAATGAAAACTAGCCTTTCTACGTTTTTTATTTAATAATGAGTGAACCATTCCTACGTCATAGCCATTACTTTGTGCTATGTAGCAAATGATGGACAATTCTTCACCAAATGCCTGTGGGCTCAACGGTACCGCCAGTAACCTGCTCAGTAAGCTGTGGAAAGCTGCCATTTTATGTTGCCATGGATGATTGGATGAGTAAGGAATAACTGTGTCTGTAACTGTTGGTTTCCTATAGATACGGAACTCATGAACACCGTTCCTTCTAGTAATTGAAAGGTCCAAGAAATTGAGAGTGGAATCTGACTCCAACTCTAGTGAAAAATCAATTCTAGGGTGTACTGAGTTCAACTTGGAGACAAGGACACTGAGCTGACGTTTTGTTCCTGTCCAACATATAATAATATCATCCACATATCTAAAATAGTACAAGACATGAACGTTCCCAACTATGTGGTTAGTCTCGAATGCATCCATAAATATTTCAGCTATTAAAGGACTGAGTGGCGACCCCATAGCCAAACCATTCCTCTGTAGAAAAAAACTGTTGTTGAAATGAAAGTAATTCTGAGTCATACACAATCTTGTTAGGTTATAAATTTCCTCTATTTTATTAAAATTGATCCTTTTTATTGTTAATTTGTGTCTCAAAATATCTAATACTTCATTATACGGTACGTTAGTGAATAAACTTTTCACGTCCAAAGACACAAGTTGAGCATTGGACGGTAACTTAATATTTTTAATCTTGTTTATGAGGTCAGTACTATTTTTTATAGAAAATTTTGGGTTAAAATCTATTGCTTCTTTAATGATTGTGTTCAAAAACTTCGACAAATTATATGCCGGCGCGCCCCTGTATGCGACAACAGGTCTAATTGGGCACCCTTCCTTGTGTATTTTTGGAAGGCCATAAAACAACGGACAACTGGGATTCATGTTTATCAAAGTTTTATGCAACGAAGAGTTCTCAGGGAATAAATAAGTCGTGGATTTCAAAGCAAGCTTTAGTTCTGCCTGGAACTTAGCTGTAGGATTGAAGGTTAAGTGTTGAAAATCATCAGATGAAATGATGTCATTGACTCTTGCCATGTAATCCTCCCTCGGGATCAAAACCACGGTGTTACCCTTATCAGCCTTACTCAGAACCACATCCCCGTCCCTAAGTTTGTTGCGAATCGACCTTTGTACAGTCAATTCGGAGTTAAAAGTACCAGACAAACAAACAGAATCGATTTTTTGTGCAACCAGTGCCTTCAACATTATGTCACCCTTATTTCTAATGATTGCCACCTCCGCATCTACTGCCAAAGGTTCTAAAGATTTTTTATTGTTAAATGATTTAGGTATGGAATATTTTAAGCCCTTATTTAAAAGGGACACCTCACTGTTGCTGAGATGAATATCAGAAAGGTTCTTGATTCTGGGGTAAAATGTATGATTAGAAAACACCTGCTCCCTTCGGTCAAAAAACTCGCCTCTACCCACCCTTAGATTAAATAATTTTTTTGATTGTATTAAAAATTTTTTATGTATTAATTTAGAAGCTAAATCTCGTGCCTTTTTATCCAACAAATCAAATTCTACTCTGTGTAAACTGAATGACAACTCAGAGTGTAGAACCTTTAAATGCCACTTCAAATTGTCTCTCACTCTAAATAAACTCCTAATTTCCGAGTTTAGCCACACTGTTTTTGCTTTTAAAATAGAATTCCTAGCCGACACTGAGTTATTGTTTGTTTTTAGGCAGATGTACCTTGGAAACACCCCAAAGCGCTTACACTCTTGATTGAACCAAAGATTTTGACTTGCTGTTCTGTGGAGCTTGATCAATTTTATATATAGTTTAGCCTGGGTAGTGATGCACACTGATCTCAAATATTGGATAGAAACAGGCGTTACTTGGCGAAAATCCATGACAAAACAATGGTAAGTAAAAATTTTTTAAGAAAAAACAATTTAGCATTAATTAATAGCATTAATTTTTCGCAGAATCAAAAGGACAACAAAACGTCGACAATTGTTTCGCCTCTAAACGAGGCATTATCAAGACTGTCTCAGAGAGAACAGCAAAATTCGTGGTTGGAACGTGTTTGCTTATAAGTAAACGCGTGCAAATTTCATTATCGCGATGTAGGATTCTTTACAATAACCAATGTGGGTAGAAACCTCAGAACATGCTAACTAAGTTCCAAAAATAGGTATTCACCAATACTTGACCTTATCTGTTTGATTTAATTACTGTCTCTTGATAAGTTGCATAGAAAACCCAAATAACACACACAAACCAACACACAAAACTTAATCTGTTTGCGAACAGACAGACACATTAACTGTTGTTGGTTTGTGTGTGTTATTTGGGTTTTCTATGCAACTTATCAAGAGACAGTAATTAAATCAAACAGATAAGGTCAAGTATTGGTGAATACCTATTTTTGGAACTTAGTTAGCATGATCTGAGGTTTCTACCCACATTGGTTATTGTAAAGAATCCTACATCGCGATAATGAAATTTGCACGCGTTTACTTATAAGCAAACACGTTCCAACCACGAATTTTGCTGTTCTCTCTGAGACAGTCTTGATAATGCCTCGTTTAGAGGCGAAACAATTGTCGACGTTTTGTTGTCCTTTTGAATCTGCGAAAAATTAATGCTATTAATTAATGCTAAAAAGTTTTTTCTTAAAAAAATTTTACTTACCATTGTTTTGTCATGGATTTTCGCCAAGTAACGCCTGTTTCTATCCAATATTTGAAAACACAACAAACAATAACAATATGTACAAAGACGTGCTTAAGCCAGTAATGGCTTTTCTTCCATCAGACCTTAGAGATGTAGAGGTTATAGATAATACTGAAGAGAGAAGAGGAAAGTGTAACCGCTGTAGTTAGCTGCAATAGTCAAAGGCAAATAATATGACGTCAGGGATAATGAGACTATACTTACTACTACATATGTCTATACTAAAACCGTATAAAAGTTCACAGAATTTGGTATTAGAAGACAGTAGTTTATGACCGTACATACATTTTTCCATCCCATGCATCGTGAGGTCAAACCCGCGTGTCAACACTGCGAGGCTTCCGGCGAAGATACGGCATTCTACGCGTTGGTGGGATGCTCAGCGTGGGCGAGCATTAGTGGCACTATGCATGCAAAGGCACCACGTTGAACGAATGCTCAGAATGCTGGCGCATTGTCACATTAATCTCTCTAATTTCTGATGCTGGAAAATAATGTATGTATTCTATACTTTCACAACAGACGACTATGTAAAAGCTGCTCTTTCAATGCATTATTTTATAATCTCCGCATGTTTGGTTGTAGAGTACAGTGCGCACTATCACACGTTCTACTAATAGTTCTTCGAGTTCGGCATCTAGCATAATGATTTTAATTTTTCAATACATCATACAAATGTCTAGAATTCTACATACGTCACTGGACACTGACTGACAGATTATTGTTTTTGATTGTGTGGAGCAGAGCCAATACCAACCAACCAACAAATAAATAAAATGCACATAAAGACTTGTACCTAACTTATAAATTAGAGAATGAATGATTTCTGGGCTTAAGACTTGTTTCAATCATTTAAAAAGTTTTACCGCGTTCGCCATCGGACTTCCATAGACTACAAGTCATTCGGTCTAAAGTTGTCCGACAGGTGTGAACGGAACAATGGAATTCTATACACTGGATCCAGATTTCTATAGTCTTTGACACTATAGTCTATGGTATGTCCGAACGATGTGAACAGCGCTTTTTAAAGCGCTGTACACATCGTTCGGATGTCCGCGCATAGACAAGAAAACTCAGTCCGACAGATGTGAACGGGCTTTCGGACTGTCCGATTAGGACCGATTGAATTAATGGGTGAACTAACAGTGTGACTAAGTTCTTCAGGAGTGTGACCAACCTAAATAATTTGTGTTTGGATAAAAATTGGCTGAGGATTCCAAAAAAAAGCTTTTCTAAATTGTTATACACTGAATATGGAGTTTTCGCATGGGCCAAAATCCTTGTTTGTCCTCCATACAGGTGTAAATAAACAATTTACTGAATATAAACATCCAAACTCCAACTACTTGTATTTAAAGGTGGGTTTAGACCAAACGAACGAGTGCTCATTTTATCGGTCCTACGTAAAATTTCTAATTTTGGAAATTCCTTCGCTCTTCTTATTGTTTTTTTTTTATAAATATTGTTGGACATTCTTACACAACGCCATCCAGCCCAAACTAAGCTATAAGCTTGTGCTAGACAACTGATAAACATACTTATATATTTCAAATACATACAT
Organism: Nudaria mundana; assembly: GCA_963556515.1. NCBI lineage: Eukaryota > Metazoa > Arthropoda > Insecta > Lepidoptera > Erebidae > Nudaria > Nudaria mundana. Next base: position 22,051,485 of record OY748286.1, read on the forward strand.
AATATACATAGACAACACCCAAACTCCGAAACAAACATTTCTGGATCACACAAATATTTGATTCGACCCGAGAATCGAACCCGAGACTCCGGAGTCGAAAGCCGATGCACTACCGACCACGCCACCGAAGCAATTATTCTATTTTCTCTTGCATAGATTCTATGAAAGAGATGAAACAGAGAAATTTAAGTGATACGTTAAAGAGTGCCCAAAACACCTACAGATGAACGGATAAGGCTCTGACTAACATAAAAACTAGGTAAGTACTAGTTTGGGCAAATAATATATGATGTCAGGAATAATGGGACTATACATAACCCAGAAATAAAGTTCCAAGTCCCATAAAGTTCCCAGAATATGATATTAGAAGACAGTAGTGTATGACCGTCCGTACATTATTCCATTATTATCGATTAATTTACAACAGTGAGAAAGAAAACACAGTACAAGTAGTGGCACTATGCATGCAAAGGCACCACGTTAAACGAATGTTCAGAATGCTGGCGCATAATGTATGTATTCTATACTTTCACAAAAGACTACTATGTACGCAGTACGTGATAAATTTGTATGAGCGCCTATTTCACACCAAAACTGCTCTTTCAATGCATTATTTGTTATAATCTCCGCATGTTTGGTCGTAGAGTACAGTGCGCAATATCACACATTCTACTAAATAGTTCTTCGAGTTCGGCCTCTACCATAATGATTTTAATTTTTCAATATTTTTATCTGTCTACAATTCTACATACGTCACTGGACACTGACTGAGAGATTATTGTTTTTGATTGTGTGGAGCCTAGCCAATACCAACCAACCAATATATACTGTTATGATCGCCTGGTACTTTTTCAGAATATGCCTCTTCCCTTTTATCATTTTCTTTTTCATTTAAAACGTTAAACAAACGCAATACATATTGATGCCGGAGATCGCTTTTTCATTTCTTTATTAAGTTGGGAGTGCCAACTTTCTACCACATTATTAGTCCTGTGGCGTAAATACGCGGGAAAGTATCTATACCAATATATACAGGAGGAAGTTTTGTAATAGATTAGGGTTTAGTATGACTACGAGGACAAGTGTATCCTCGTAGTCATACTGGTATGACAAACTAGTATGACCACGAGGAAACAGCGGTCATGCTCGCGAAGGAGGCGGCCGAGAGAGTGAGGAAACGTACCCTCCCCACTGAGTTCCGTAGTCAACGGCCAGGGCGCCGCAGACTTATTTACGCCCAGGACCAACGATACCTCCATGATCGGGGCCTGAGGACGGCGGGATAGCCACCCACCGTCATAACTCTTTTCCCTTAAGCGCTCGGCAATGGACGTATGAGAGGCTGCGGCTTTTGGTCGCGGAATTAAAAATGGATGGTCTCAAAATATACTATTTTCTCGTTTTTGTACATATTTTGTTGCTGCTCCGCTCCTATCATTTTTAGCGTGATGTTATATAGTTTATAACTTTGCTGACGTGGAGGTACCTTATTACAAGTATGTGCCTGACCAGTTCTTAAATTAAATGTAATATTTAGCTATACTTTGAATAATAATATTCAATTGTACAGCCCATTATGAAACCGTCGTAGGAAACTTGTCTTGTAAAATTATCAGTTTCTAATTGCGGCCCTGTATTTTTGAAGTTTTATGTTTATTGTTGCCAGTAGTCAATAGATGGCGACTTAGACGCGGACGGCTCTATAAAAACTACAGAGAAATATTTTAGCAATTGAAAATCACTTACGAGTTAACGTTGAACGAATTCCTGTATATTTAATTAGTATAAAATGTTAATAGTAAAATATAAGTAGCTATTTCAATTACGTGTTCGTGAAACAAAACGCCGCCATTTTTCTTCGAGTAGTAATATAATTGAAAATGTCAAAAAGGTCAAAAGTGAGAGATTTTTCTAGAACAATTCTAAAAAAAATACAATTAAAATTACTTACGCAAGAAATGTGATGCGCCTCTTAGCATCAGAACGTCTATCTGAATATTTTTTACATGAAAGAACACAACACTTCATTTTTATCTTCTTTTATCCTTTTATTTCCACAAAAATTACTGAACTGCCACAGAATATACATGTACGAAAGCTGATAGTACACTGATAAGCCACGCCCACTTTTTGAAATCACGCGCAAATTTTATGACGTCAGTTCTCACTTAAAGATTGCACTGTGCACAGTTGCTTATGGCATGTCCTCCCTTATAATACGTCCATGGTCATTGCTTACCTGATATGCGGGTTGAAAGTGATACATTTTGGCCCTAGGGCGGAAAAGTAATAAAAAAATAAGTACATCTTGAGGTGATGGCAAAAACGTATACAGCCAAAGTTCGATTAAGTCAATGCAACATTCTGGTTTTTGAATGGTCATAAACAAAAAAGAGTTAAACTAGGAGCTGCGGTCGCTGCCGTGGTACTGCGCTGCAGCATGCAATTAAGCGAAGCGACTATTTCTATTAAGGCATTTATCAATCTATAAGGAGCAGGTTTTCAAAAAAAGTTATTGACCAAAAGTATGTCAATAACTTTTTTTGAGGGTCCTAAATCAAAATTCGGTCGAAAAAAACCTGCTCCTGAGAATGTTTAATTTTTAAGTGAATAAATCATTAAAATCGGTTGTTGACATATTTTTGGTAAATAACTTTTTTTGAGGGTCCTGAATCAAAATTCGGTCTAGAAACAAACCTGCTCCTGAGAATGCTTGATTTTTGAGTGAAAAAATCATGAAAATCGGTTGGGTAGTTGTCGAGTAACAATTTCACATCGAGTTGCATTTGAGTCACCTAATAAGGAGCTCCGAAGCTACGCTCGCTTCGCTCAAAAATTACAATAAAATAAAATGTAAATAGCACAAACAACAATTATTAGGATAGGTGTACCTTAAAATTGTATTTTACTTTTTAGTATTTTACTCAGTATTTTAAGCTTGAGACTCCGACTAAACCTGACTAAAACGCATCTGTAACGCGTCAAATCATAAAAAAATACTCTATAGCGCTTCAAAATAATATGTGCGTAAAAGAGATACTGAAAAAATTAAACATCTGCAGACTATTTTGTATGGAAAAATATAGTTAATGACAAGGCGGTATGATAAAAAGACTAGAGCCTGCCCTGAAAAAAATGCGAATGAAAAACAAAAATTATAAAAAGGCGGGAAGTAGGTACATTACTTGATACGTGATCAATCTCTATTATATTTTTTTTATTTTACTATTATTTGCTTTCCTCGCATTCGAAATGAAAAGTAGAGTGTGTAACTCGGGTGAAAACACCCATTTCTGCCTGGATTTCTGGATGCTTTCATCCCTTGGTTAACAATCTACTATTGTTTGCAGCTTGGTACTTTTCCTCCCGCGCCTTGTCCCTAACTTATAATGGATTTTTTGAAACTTGCATATCATCATAAAGATAAATTTCTCGTAAAAAATTCTTTAAGGGATTAAAGTGGATATAAAAGTTCACAAAAATGCGGTATCTCATCTTTTTCTTACACGCCGTCTCTGCTGATTCTTCGCAAAATCCAGCTCTCATGTAATACTTGACTTTAATCTCGTCCCTGTCCTTGGGGAAAATATTAGGAAGCGTTCTTGTTATACTTAGGGCACGCGTCGAGAAGCAGTTCGTAGCTGACGGAAGATTTCTTCGATTTTGAAAACTTCTCCAATTCAGTTCAGTCGTATTTTGTAGCGAGTTTCAATATACCAAGCCACAAATATCTTCTATCGCACATTCAATCGGCCCGTGCGTAAATAGTATGCCAACTTGACCACACCCGAACAGTTTTTCCAGTCTCTCGTAAGGACAGACTCACGAAGCTGGCTCCCGTAAGTGTCCTGTATAGCTGCTTTATTGCTTTTTTATAGGCAAATAAACTAGTTAAGCACACATGAGTACTACCGCTTATGTACTCCTAAACCTATCTTGATACAAAAAGTGAATTTCATGAAAAAACAATTCTAAAAAAAAGGAATAAACCAAAAAATATATACAGTCGATTTGAGAAACCTCTTTTTTGAAGTCGGTTAAAAATAGGTACCTACCGATTGTCATAAAAGAAAGGGACACAATCTGTTCTCTTGGTTACAAACTACAATTATTTTAGTCCTATTTGGACCTGTGATTTATAAATCGTATATTATTATGGAATCTCAAACAAAACAGTGGTTATTATGTTCACATTTTTGGCCACAGCATTTAATCATTACGGTGTTACGACCATTATTTTAAAAGACGCCGTAGCTTTGGAAAAAAAACAAGTCTTGCAAGAAGTATCATAGTAAAAGGAAGGTCGAAAATTATCGATCAGAGGAAAGAAAAAATAATAAAAATAATGGTAATAATTGTACCAATTCAAAAATACTACAGGAATTTTTTTGCCCTGATTTTTCTTTATTACCTAGGCTAATACTATTTTAGAATTTTGATGAGTTGCGCTAATTATTGCAATAACATGCCACGGTACCTTTCATACATTTTTTACACGGTAGCAATTCAAAGTTGATCAAAAGTTAAAATATTGTCAAATTTTAAAGTATTTTTTATATTGCTTTTGTATTAAAAACTAAAAATGTTTTGTCTTATTTGAAACTTTAATTGATAGCTATGTTACTTATGTATCTCATATATCAAAAATTGTGGTGATATGTTAACATTTGTGGCAACAGCAACAAGTCTTGAGCCTTGAGCCGCTAGCGCAGCGCCGAACAATTGCTTCCTTGGCCGCGTTCTACCGTATTAACCACGGTGAGTGTTCTGAAGAGCTCTTCAATCTGATCCCACCCTCTCCCTTCCGATCCCGAACAACGCGTGCCGGGCAGAGATGTCACTCTCGTACCGTGGAAACCGTCTTCGCGAGAACTGAGCGTTTTAAACGTTCGTTTCTCTGCCGAACGATGGTGGCTTGGAACGCCCTGCCCGCGCACGTGTTTCCTCCAACATATAACCCTGGGTTCTTTAAGCGAAGCGAGAAGAGGCACATTACTGGGTCGTCAAGTTGAGGGTCACTTTCTATAGTATTCCTGTGTACTATGAGAGTTGCCCACAATCGCCAGACGTCGCCACAGCTTACCATCAGGCGGGTGGCGTCAATTTGTCGACTTTGTCGAATTTGTCGATATAAAAAAAAACGTCATAAATATGGTGTAGGGTATCACATTACCATCGTTTTTTCTGAAAATTATTGTAACTTTAACCTCTTTTTTTTTTAAGTGTTTGAGTGTGGTTCGACAGGTTAATAAAAATAAGTTGGATTAATTTTTCCCGGGACAGTCATCGACCGGTCCCGGCTCATCGTTGAATTTTGGGACACGTTGTATATTATGATCTTGTGTAAATAATAATGTAATAATTATTGATACCATCATATTCTATACTTAGGACATCAAAATGCCATCCATAACCACACTAATTCAAACCAAAATTCCAATAACCAGGACAGATGTTACATACCAATATTCGTCATCAAAATAATTCTCCGAATACGCCCAAAGCAAATGCACGCGCTTTTGCACACAGCCCGTGGATCCCGCTTCCGAAATCCGCCGAGCACCAGAATGCATTCGTCTCTTTGAATATGTGTAAGTACATACCGCTTTTATAATGTGCTTCTATACTTTTGAATCAAATGGGGATTTCAGACTTGGTGCACATTTTAAGAGTGCACCAAATGTGAAATGTCTGAAATCCCCAAATTCCGGAAAGCTGTGTTGGGTAATCGCTATGGACAAGGGTAAGTAAGTCATTTCCTACAATTTGCTGCTTGAGTTTATAATATGCCCTTTTCCTTTGATTTGAACCCAAATCAAAAAATATTCACATATGTCATTAAATGACGCTTACGAACGGCAGTAGTTAAGTATTATTGTTTCTAAATTTACATGTAGGTACCTACTGCTTAATTCGCCAAGCAATAGGTAGAGCCGTGAGAAATAATGGCATTTATTTATATAATATTAAAACTCACGATCTGAGCAAGGTACCTCCAAACACCATAATTGCCAAACAGTCCTAATGTTTCTACAAAGGATAAAGTAGTTATTATCCGTCCATCTGTCCGTCTTCAGTTTTGAAGAAAGAATCAGTCTTAATCATATTATGCACATAAGGGTTATTGCTCAGCTAGAAAGATGTAACTTTGCAAGGACACGTCGTCCATTTGCGACGACAAAGTGACATATCGAAAACTACAACTTTACAGAAACACAGTTTTTGATTGAGCATAACTTTTAAATTACTGTCAGTACAATCATGTATGAAGCTCTTAAAATATAACTAATAATGAATCAAAATATTAATAAGGTAAAACATAATTATACTTATTGGTTAAATAATTATGGCGATTAAAAAAAAAGGAAAAACTTATCACATTGTTACAGAAAAAAAACTATTTTACCATGTGGTAAATTAAGATGTCACGTTGAAGATGATGTAAAAACTTATTTAAGACTAGGTTAAATTTAAATAAAACGATTTTCTTGTGAATATTTTTTTTATTTTAGGATCATTGTAATCAAACAGAATAGTGATAACTATTGAAATAGCCAAAGACTTCGCTTTTTCTACGTTAAATTATACTTAACTTATTATATAAGTAATATATACTCAGAAGGCACTTTGGAAGGTATGTTGTAAATATTATATTTATTCTCAGTATACGTTCCCTTAATCTTGTAGTTAAAGCTTAAAAAGATAAACGTAAAGCTCTAAAAACCAACAATTTCGTAAACTATTAAAAACAAAGTAAAAAGACCTACATTATGTACTCAGTCAGTACTAAAATATTAACTAATTAGTTATCACAATTTGCTTAATTACTTATACTTAATCACATTTTTTTTCACAACTAGGTAGTTATCACAATTACTTAATTACTTAAAATCAAATTTTTTACTTACGACTAGAGATTCAATAATTTTATAAAATCACGATAGGTGGTTATACTTTTGGCTTCGGATTAGTTGATAAATTGTTATAGGTAATTCTAAAAGTAGGTACCTATTATGAATTACTATAATTATAAACTTTAAACAACGTTATGAGTATTAAAACAAGTTATACGAGCCCCAATGAAAAATAGTTCGTCTAGTATGGAAAGTAGTGCCAAGCTTAAAATATAGAAAGTAAATATTGGTAAAATATGTAACAACATTTAATAAGAAGTAAACCACAATTTGAGAAGTATTTTAAAGTACATTTTACCATAACTAAATTTCTTTCATGACTTTACATAACATAAAAATATTTAAAAAATATTCCAAAAAACATAACGCAAAAGTATTCGTCTACCCTTGTCACTCACGCAAAAAAGTTCGTCTACCACTTAGTTGTATCGCCTTTGCTCTCAATGACAGCTTTAATGCGCAGAGGCATAGTAGCAACCAACGCTGCGCACTCCTCAGGCGTAATTGACTCCCACACATCCAAGAGTTTAGCCTTTAAGTCGCTCTTCGATCTTGATGGACTTTTACGGAGAACTTTTTTCATTTTCCACCATAGGGTTTCGATCGGCGACAAGTCCAGATGGCCATTCGATTGTAGGGATGCTTTTCGCCAGTAGCCACATCTTTCTTGTCCTTGCAGTATGACAGGAAGCACCATCCTGTTGAAAAATGAAGGAATCTTGATGCTTGAGTGACGAAATAGAGGGCAGTAAACTCTCTTCCAAAAGGTGTTGATACCTCGCAGCATTGATAGAACCATCCACAAACTGCATACTACCAACACCTTGTTTCACCACCAATTAACGGTAACCTATTTAAGTCTCGAATTTCTGTTACCCGAATCTTAAAACCCCGAAAACGGTTGGTAGAACCTTTAAAAGACAGATGTAATGAATGACAACTTTTTAAAATTCCCTTTTTAATTTCTCAGATGAATCAATTTCCAGGTGCACTAAAACCAAATTTTCAAAAAGTTTTTTTTGTTTCCCGTATTCTCATAATCCAGAAATAGTTATACCAGATTCTCAGAATACTGTTTTTTGTTTCCCATCGTACCATTTTCCAAATAAACTATTGCCAGATTTTCATAATCTTTTTAATTGGTTCCCATACAATCGTGTTCCAGCTAAACTATTGCAATTAATAATTTTATTTTTTGTTTCTCATGCTAACTATTTCAGAATTATTACTAAACTACCCTACACTATTAACAAAATTTAATAAGCCTCAATTATTTTGTAGGTGTAAATGATACTATTTATCTATCTGAACCTCTATATAGTTTTCGTCGAACCAGTTTGCTATAGCCAGTCAGTAAATTTATTGTTTTATTTGCCTATTACAGATAGGTTTAAGTGTCAAATTCGACTCACTAGGTTAGGTTAGGTTAGAACTGCGACCCAGACACGACTTGCATTAATAGAAAAAAAAGATTTGTCCCAGGTGAAAGGGACAACTGTGTAATATGAAATGTTCATATAAACAAAGCTTGATTTAAAAATCTGGATATCAATAAGTGTATTTCAAAAATTTGTGTTTTAAAAATTGGGCCTTCGTGCATATGGAATACGGTCATCTGGATTTTGTGCATTTAGATTTCGTGTACCTGGAACTCATTCGTCTGAATTCTAAAACGTCGTACAAATGAATAAATGGGCAAATGAAATTCGGAGTTGCGATTATATGGCATACAAAATTTCGGAATTTTTAAAAACGGGATTATGAAAAAATGTCTAAACGTTTTCGGGATTATGATATTCGGAATATTAAAATTCGGGATTAAGATAGGTAACCCCAATTAACACATGCAGCCCCATATCATCAGAGACGCCGGAAACTTCACTTTTCGTTTGAGACAATCACTATGAAATGCCTGATTTTTGTTCTGAATCACTTTCTTCCTTTCATCGCCGATTGTCGCTTCAAATTTGGACTCGTCACTCCAAATAATGATCACAAATCCAATCTCTTTTTCATTTGTACAGCAGTCAACAGTGGTTTCTCCTTAGCGGTGTAAAATCCGTAACCCATTCTTTTTAGGACTCTTTTGCAAGTATCAACTGAGACGTCTTTATTTTTTATTTTTTTTTTATATTTGGTTCGCCAAATTGACGCCGCCCGCCTGGTGGTAAGTCGTGACGACGTCTAGCGATTGTGGGCCACTCTCACAGCACACATTACTATTGAGATTGGCCCTCAACTTGACGACCTACTGATGTGCCTCTTCACGCTCCGCTTAAAGAACCCAGGATTATATGTGGGAGGAAACACGTGCACAGGCAGGGCGTTCTAGGCCACTTATCGTTCGGCAGAGAAACGAACGTTTAAAACGTTCGGTTCCCGCGAACATGCTATCCACTGTGTGGGGGTGGCATCTCTGCCCGGCACGAGTCGTTCGGGATCGGAAGGAAGAGGGTGGGATCAGATTGAAGAGCTCTTCAGAACACTCGCCGTAGTAAATACGGTAGAATGCGGCCAAGGAAGCTATTGTTCGGCGCTGAACTAGCGGCTCAAGGCTTCCCGTTACCTCCGGACAATCTATAATACGGATAGCCCGTCGCTGCATATGAATTATATATATATATATTATGAATATATATATATATTATGAATATATATATATATTATGAATCATGTCCTTCCATTGCACCGTGAGTTCTCCAGCTCGAGCACGACGATTATTTTTGATAATTTTCTTCAGGACTCTGTTTTCTGCTGCACTCGTGATGCGTGTGGTCGACCAGTTTTCTTTAAACAAGAAGTGGTTCCATTCTTTTTATAGTGCTGAATGATAGATTAGACTGTAGATCTGGGAAGTATCAAGTCTTTAGATATTTGGAACCTTGATTTGCCAGCATCGACCCCACAAACTATTCGCTTTCGAAGCTCTTCACACACGGGTTTGCCACGATCCATTGTTATTGTGAAAACTAATGAACATAACTGAAATTTTCAGAATTTATACTGTCTCACTTGACAAATGACACAGAATTACTTTTACAAATTTAAATTATGGACCATAATTGTACAAAGAAGGACAACAAAAAAACAAAAAAGAAAACTCAATGATAGACGAACTCTTTTTGCATCAATTAACAATTAGACGAATATTGTGCTTACAACTTCTTAAAATTTTACTGTTTCTTTATATTGTTTCATCTTCAGTCACATTTAGTACATCCGTGAAACATTTATTGGTCTGTGCCAATTGCACTAATCGTTTAGCCCTATTCGCCATTCTGTAAAGATAACTGAAGTTTAGTATTACTGTTTAGTATATACAATGTGACAACTGAACATACCATTCGAATTCACTAATATTTATTCAGCAATAACGGAACATCAAAAATATACCTACATCTTTTAAATTTAGGAAAAATATTTATCATCTACAACGTTACTATTTAAAATGTCACAGCTTTTGTTTGATTTTATTACCAGAATAATGTGACATCTAAAATATATCTCTTTAACTTTGTGTTATGTTTTACAAGAACATTGTGGTAAGTACGATGTTCCACATTGTGTTTCAAAAGAAAAATATAAAAAAGACTTACCTTTATCGCTAATACCGTGGTAACCTTGAGATGTCACTTTTTTCTGGAAATCGGAGCGCACCTCACATCTCGAAGCGCACGTGGCAACTGGTCACTGTTTCGAAGCCAAATAGACTGCCGAGTGAGACAGCGCTATAAAGTGATATTTTATCTTTTTCTCTCATAGTTTTGCCGTTTTTAGAGAAAAATATAGAAAAATATAATATATTATTATATAAAAATATATATAATAATATATTATAGAATAAATATAAAATATAAATATATATAATATACCTGTTTTTGCAGATAATAGAACGCAAGATCGCGATTCAGAATTTCGATAAAACGAAAAATCGTATATTTCGATATGTCACACTGTCGTCGCAAATGGACGATGTGTATTTACCACATCGTCAGTGACAAATATTTTTTTTTTCTATGTACTATATACTAACAATACATTATTATATTACAATGTAGCCTTTTGACTAATGAGTAACTTATTTTGACCTATGAATATGCTATGTAAACAATAACTAAGAACGTGTCCAATAACACTTTACTTAGAGTCTGTTAAGGCGAAGACACTTTGTCCATGTGTTCATATCGCAGCACTTTTCCCTACATTTATTTAGTTTGTCACGATAACACTAAATTAACTCGAACGGTTTGGTCCGTTTAAGTTCTTCTAAATAATTTTGTGATGTCAAGCAGCTGTATAGCCTCGACGTTCACATGATGGTGAAGTCTGTTTTGAATAATATTAATATTTTTGAATAACTGTGTTTACGTCATCCGTGTTTAGGTCCCTATGGATGTCGTTGTCTTGCGTACCATGGTGCATTCACTGCAATTCTTAGTACTATATTTTGGAATCGCTGTATTACGTAGGTCACACAGGGCAGTTTTGCGTAAATTAAAAAAACAACATGTTAAAACCAAAATATTATGTTTATTGCTTTTCAAAATACTCTCGTTTACATTTAAAACATTTTTTCATACGATCGAACCATTTTTTAAAACTGGAGGACCACAGATCTGAAGGCATGTTTTTTACGTGCTGATTGAACGCTCTCACTGCCTCTTCGGAGTTGGTAAAAGTGAAACCTCTCATCAAAGCTTTGATTTTGGGGAAAATACAGAAATCAGAGGATAGGATTTTTATGGCAGAATTATAAGGGGCATTTAGTAAGGTAAACGCTCCTAATCCCGTTAACGTCTCAGTAACCGATAACTTGACACTTTTTCTATTTTCACAGCTTTCTACTAAAAATAAATTGTATTTTGTGTATTGCAACATATTTTTAGTAACATTTTAAATCATAATAGTGACTACACTGGCTTATAATTCTTAGGGCAACGGTAGCATTTGAAAGCAAAGTCACGTATTTTAAAAATTTAGAAAATTGCGAGGTTTAGATACTGAACTACGGAGCTGTCACGCCGTAGGAGATTGCTCCCCGTGCCATAGCGGTTTGATTTTTGATAAAGGAACTCTTTTTTATTAAAACTTGAATAGGATAACTATCAATGTAACCTGAAATATTCAGTGAATTTAGCTGTAAAGTAAATATTATTGCATTTTACATCTATTGGTACTCACAAACCCCTACGTGTCCCAATTCCCGTTAAAAAATACCGGATATTGGTACACACATTAGTTTAGCACCAGAACCCGTTAATGTATCCTTAGTGCCTTGACTTAAGTCTCATTTTCCATTGACGTAGTAATTTTAGTAATTTCTGGAGGTTAGGACCTAAAGTAGTAATAAAAAGAAATAATTAAATATGTAATAAAACATCCCGACTGAACTTAACCAGATATTTAGCTTTAAGCAGGTGGGACCTAAATACCAGTTCAAACGTAGATATTAAATGAGTTACGCCTGTTTATATATCTGGTTAAGAGCAGTCTGGTTCTTTTTACAACTTTTTGGTTTCAAAAACTTACTTACATACTTTTGTTATAAGTAAAATTTCTCACACCAAATTACATTGAACTTATACTTATATTTTGAAAATATTTTTAAAAACTATTCATTTGATACCCCATTTAACCCTCGAAGGATTGCGTTCTATGGATTTGGGGTCACCAACCCACCGTGTTCAGGCCTCAATCATGGAAGTTGGAAGTCCTGCGGTACCCTCGCCATACACACCGGTTATTGGCGGGAGGGTGCGCTCCCTCATCAACTTACCGAAGCACCCGTGCCCGGTTTTTATATGCGACGCGCGATATCACTCTGTGTCACTTCTGAAGCCACTCCTTCATGACTGGTCTCACCGCCGCGGTGGTAGCGATTCCCCACATTGGTTGCTCAACTCGTACCTCCCTTGCCGTATGTTTATTCGGTGTTTTGATATACGGCTTCCGTATTTTTAAATGATATTTCAGACAATTATTGATTCTGATTTTTTATAGTTACTTATTACCAATACGCATTCTGACAATTGTAGTAAGAAATACCTATTAGCATTATGGATATACTGTACATGACATTTCTAATTAAAGTAGTTTTGAACCAGTCCACAGAGACATTATCAAGGCCAGACGATGCCATTCTTCCGCTAAGATGCAGCCTGGCAAATTTTCCCGTAACAGCGTTGCGTCGACGGGTACTTAGTCTGGCTGGAAAATCTATTCTTTTTTGTGAAAAGTATTAGATAGTGGTTTCCCTCAAATCTCTTAATTAAGTCACTTTCATATTTTTTTGCTGTCACTTTGACACCTTACTAGCAAAAATGGAGCTAAGAGACACCTTCGTACGATATGTATGATGAAACGCGGCACGTGCTGTAGCAGAAACAGATTTGCTGCTTTTGGCATAAACTTTATTATTTTGCTAGTTAATAAACTTTTCTTCGACCGTTTCGTAGATTTGTTCATCGGTAAAGAGTACCTATCTTTTTCGCATCGTGTCTCATACATAAGCATCATCGGACAACGTTCGAGGCGTAAGTTGCGAAGAAAGACATAGTAAATTAATTTTGAAATTGTTGTTTATGAATCTGTCACATAAACATTGTTATTAGAACACGAGTAGTCCTACGATTGTTCTAATATCCAGTTATGTGCAGTTTCATACACTACTTTATTTAAACTCATTCGGTTAGGCTATTTTGAAGAATACACATGGAAGCAAACTTACTTATATACAATATTCTACTTTCATTGTTTTTATTCTTAAAACTTGACCGGCTCCGCCTTACAGCTTTATCAAAGGAGTTCTACACTATTCACTGGATATTATTATTATATTATCCTTAAACTGATACTATGTATTACTAGTTCCACCAAGTATAAACACTGAACCATTATTTATTTCTTTGACATGAATCAGAGTGGTCGTGGTTGCCAATGGACTAGGATACTCCGTCACTTCCCTCGGTAAGGGCGGCTGCACGTCAAGCGATGTGCCTCCACTTTTGTCTTTGACTTGCACTGCGAGCACATTCCACCTCGGTTGACTGCGTAGTAGATCTGATGAGGTTAATCCGGCGGTATGGGGTCCGACCATGGGTCTTGTGTCCACCACCCGCCTTGCACGACCAACCTCTCCATTGAGATCTTCACTCTAGTGATGTGTCCAAAAAACTTTAATACTATCAGCTGCACAGTCGACGATAATCTAAATTTCTATCCGAAGCTCATTGAGGACAGACTTATTGGTGCGGAACGCAATCCAGGGTATTCTTAGCGTGCATCTCCAGTACTACATATCTAATGCATCTATTTTGAGGTAATCTTGTTTTCTAAGTGACCATGTTTATGGTTTGATTAAAAAACTCTTCAAACAAATTGTACCAAAAAGTTTATTGCAAGTAGAATTTTATCCAACTCTGTTGTAATAATTTAAAAACTTACTTTACGATACAGATTTGCAGAAAATCTGATACAAAATCTGTGTAAAAATAAATAATTATAGTACCAGTGTCATAACCATGGGATTTTATCAACTTTTGAAATCATAATTTAAAGGTAATGACATCCCAAATTCAAAATTGAAAACATAATAAAAATAGGTGCCAGTTAGTCTCAAAACTTACGAACATACGAGGTATGACTGTAATCATCAGAATTCCTATTTTTATGTGATGTAACCCATGGGGCCAGCACTAGTGGGACTTTGACTGGAAGTTTCCCGTAAATAAGTAGGTACAAAATCTTGGTCACATGCTTCAATGACATCTCATATATAGCATCGTTTAAGCCGTCTTTGGTACGGTAAAATTGTTTTCAAATTCTATTTTCCATTTGAATATCCGTCGGTGTTCTTATAACGTATGTTAGCAAAGGCCCCGATGATGTTCCGGTTACTAAAGTGTTAGGACTTTAGTAACCGGAACATCATCGGGGATAATTTTTTTCAGTGTCTTGATATCCCAGTCAAGAACGTGATGTCACTGGCCAATTAAGGTTGTAGGCATGTTCATTGAATCCGCATTGCATCAACAGTGAATCCGCACCTTTCAAAGTTTAGCGAGACAATCTAACAGCAATCATTTTTATTTAGGTGTATGAATTGTACCCCACAGATTAAGAAAATAAATACATATAAATAAATACAAATTGCCTCATCTGAATTCGCGTAGGTACCTAAAACAGTTTTGTAACCAAAAATATTATATATAACTAATATCAAAATGATTAAATACGGATTTTTAATAAAAAATGTTTTCTTTTAAAATAATACCTCTTAAATATAACATAGTTGTAAACACAGAAATTATTATAAAATTTATGTGAACCTTATTGCCCCGAAATAGAATTCAAATTCGTAATTAAAAATAACGGATTTTGGGACAACTTAACGGTTACTGGTACATTTCTAATGGATACTGGTACAATGACCTCCTTTTCTGATTATTGCGAATTATTAAGCATTAATCTGTATATTAACCAAAAATAAAACAAATGTCAAGAAACTAGAATACATTACCTATCCAGTCATATTAATCTTGTTTTTGTGAATTCATGATAAATTATTAAAATAGGCAACTGAAGTCAGCGAAGTTCAAAAATTAACGGTTATTGGTACGTTTACCTTATAAATTTATACTAAATATTGATGTGTTTGTTACAAATTTCGTTACAAGTATAAGTAGATTAGAGGCAAATATATTTTTTTAAGCGTCTCAATTGCGATGCCAGTTAAAATGTGCCATATCTCCTAATCCACTCATAATTAATTACTGAATCTTATCCTACAAAACTAAAATACTTACTACTAAATGACCAAGAAATTGCGCATTAATTGTACGACTCCTTCTATGAAAAATTACGACTCGTAAAGTAATGGTCTGAGGAGCCACATATAATGTATAACTTTTTTAATTTTAATACTACAAAACTCAGATTTTGTCTACTAACTAATCTCGAATACTACTAAATCATACCTAATTTTGGTAAATATTCATCCATGATTTTCCTAGTTATGACGAAGCTCCTCAATCTAAACATTTAGATTTAGGAGCCACCTTTATGGTCTTATAACTTTTGAAGTATTTTACTACAAATTCGAGGATTGAGGCTACAAAATTTTTAAACTTACTACTAAATATCTATATAAATTTCATTAAGATACGAAATGTGGCTCCTCAATCTAAACGGACATAGTTTTCGCTGTTTGCCCGTGGTCCACCTACATAGTTCACCTGGTTGTACCACGGGTAATTTTTTTTCCCCGTGGTCCACCGCAGTTTAACTGGGTGTACCATGGGAATTAATCTTCATCCGCATTTACTTAGTTCACATGTCAATGTCTATCTTCCAATCTAGTAGTAGGTACCGGTCAAGAACCTCCTCCACGAATTTCCTCTTCTATTCTATTCTATGTAATAAAACTTACATAAAATCTACCAAGAGACGGAGGGTTCCAACCAAAGATATTATAAACATAGTATAGGTGACATAACAAAGCACATTTCCCTGATTCCAACCCTTGAAGCACCGAGTACACCAACGAGTCTTCCAACCTCATCGGTTCTAGCGTCATTTTCCGTATTTAAAAACTACTTTTTGACGGTCATATTGAATGACACATTTTTGCACTTTTTTGTGGAAAACCTTGCAGATGTCACTGGAAATTTTCGTATTTTACTAATTAAAATAGTTACAATGGCGGCAAAAGGTGCTGGCCCAATGTCCACTGATGTGTAATCTTGTACCGACTAATGTGCCTAGTCCAGACGATGCAGAAACTGTACTTCATCCTAGGAAAGATGTTTTTGTTATAAAGGAAACCTTTACTATTTGTATATACTTATCATAAGCTTTACTGCTTTGGATATATCTAATTGTTGACCTTGTCGCACCTTGAAGGTCATGCCAATCGACTTTACTCGTCGAGTAGAGAGTAAAGAGAGGTTAGGTTAGGTTAAGTGGTCAATTTTTTTCTTTAAACAAAATTAACTAACGTGACCTCCTACGCACGAGCCGAGCGAGCGAAGCGAGCGGTGCCGTGGCAGCGGCCGGCGAGTGCCAGAAACGACTTTTTTTTTTTTTTTTTTTTTTAATTCCGCGGCCCAAGGCCGCGGCCGCTCTAACGTCCGTTGCCGGGCGTCCCTGGTTACTAGCAGAGGGTATGTACAGTGGCGCCCGGCGGATGCCAGAAACGACTTGCATTAATGCGAAAAATTTTTTGGGAAGTAAACATTTGTCAAATTCCTTTCGGTCCAACAAGGGAGACCCTAGATTAGGTTAGGTTTTTTTTTTATTTGACCTTGGCGGACCTTGAAGGTCATGCCAATCGACTTTACTCGTCGAGTAGTGTCCAAATATATATTGTATCGCCCTCTATCGGCGGACCGCTAAGACGATTTTTACCTATCTTATTATTTATGTTCTATTTATTCTCCCTTCGCGAATCAAAAGCGAAAATCACTATTTATCTTTTGAATAGACGCTTTTTACAAAAGTGAATTCTAATGAACGTCCGTTGTCTGATTGCTAAAGAGTTGGCTTTACGTTTCACCGACGTGCTTAGGCCGCTGATTGTAGAAACCTAAAACTTTGAAGGCTTGTTTTTTGTTTGGCGTATACTTCCGATAAGAAAGGATTTTCCAAAATTCTACTCGTAAAGGGGTGAAAAAGGGGGGACAAAGTTGGGACAATGGGACAACGGGACTTCGCAGAAACCATTGCACCGATTTTAAAATTTCTATCGGTAATATAAAGCTACATTTTTAGCTAGTTACATAGGTTATATAAGATCACGACAAAGTTAATATATATATATAACGCAATGTTATTATATGTAAGGAAAACATGTCAAAGTGAGGCTATATTGAGTGTCGCGTAGTCGCGAGTGTCCTGCGATTGCGGTGCCCCATACCAGTCCATGTCGCACTTGTTCTCTTGCCCACTGTGCCCTTCCACCTGCACTGTCGAGGACTTATATGAAGCAACGGACAACGCCGTGGCCGTGGCCAACTATTGGGCTGGGAAAATCAAGCAGAAAAGAAACACTGTTGCCATTCACTCGAAGAAGACGAGAATGTTAATATATAACGCAATGCTGATCCGCTCGATCAGCATTGCGTGTAGAATAACGCTTGTTGGACGTTAATAACCACAATCTCTTAGAAACGGTAATTCCTAGGAAAATAGTTGAAATGATATTATCTACTATTTTGAGTAAAACTATTTTTTGATAAAATTCACAGTTTCCGAGAAAAATCCAAAACACCAAAAATATTTTATATATATTATTTTTTTTTATTTAGGAAACGAACAAAATATATTTCTAATATTGGATGGAAACAGGCGTTACTTGGCGAAAATCCATGACAAAGTAATGGTAAGTAAGATGTTAAAACTTTTCAAAATATAATAGCATTATTTTGTCAAAAATAAAAGACAATAAAACATCGACTATTGTTTCACCTCTAAACGAGTCATTATCATGACTGTCTCAAAGAGAACAGCAAAATATGAAGCTAGAACATATTTGCTTTTAAGTATGAATGTGTAAATATCGCTAGCGCGATATAGGATTTGTCACAATAACTAACGTGGGTAGAAACATTAAGTTATGCTAGCAAAATTCAAAATAGGTATTCAACAATATAAAAACACTACTCTTTATTACATAGAAAATGCAGAGTGACACACACAAACCAACAAACAACTACTGTGTCTGTCCGTTCACGAACAAATTAAGCAAAGGAGATGTATGAAAATCAGTCTGTTCGTTGAGTAAGGTGTCCTCATCCCTCCTAACTATTTCCAGCCTCTCCCAGACACATAACTTGAACCCTTTCTCACATAAACGTAAAACTTTAAAGGCTTATTGTTCAAGGAATGACCCGTATCAAGGAGATGTGTCGCGAAATGGGATCTTTCAGGACAACCGTTGCGGAAGGCCGATAAATGCTCTCTGTATCTGACTTCAAAGGACCTGCCAGTCTGCCCTACATACTCATTTCACAACCATCGCAGC